>PVJX010005521.1:0-57500 GCA_004027295.1 Dolichotis patagonum | reverse complement strand
ATGCTTACACATATTACAATCCTGAGGCAGTACTACAAACTAACACTATTAAACTTTATCTGTTTCTAAATATCTGAAAGGTTAATATTATCTTCTAAGACTAGAAGGGGTTTTGTTTTTGTAAGATGGTTAAGAAATCACAACCTTACAGGTATCTGACATTAAGTGGATTTTCAGTCAAAGATACAGGAACTAACCTGAGGTTGCCTGGTGGCAGTGAGACTGGAGGAGAGAGAGCATTGTTAGTGTAGGTATTTTTCAACCTGAACACAGTGTGTGTGGTTTTAAAATTTTCAATCCATATCCTATAGTTGCCAAGATTTCCCTCTGTGCAATGGTTGTACAATGTGTACAAGGTCTGTGGTTTTGAATCATCAAAAGGCTGTACTGCAAATGGCTCCAATCTAGTGTTTTGGAAAATGCAGGAAGCCTGGGTCCCTTCTTAGATGCCTGCAGTTCTATAGTTCTGGGTCTCAGCCAACACGAGGCACAATGGTAATCTTTGCAGGTGATTTCCACTCTCCTGTGCACAATCAATGCTTGTGACAGAGACTTAGAGTTAATGTGTGAAAAGGTTCCAACCATAGAGTGACAGCCTTATCCTTCCAGGCAAAGGAACAAACATCAGAGATTTACCTCTTGGAAACAAGTCAGTGAGGATCTTTTTATAACTTCCTTTCATTTTACAAAAGCAAGTAACATTCCACAAAAGGGGTTATCAATTTTAAACACAAAGAAACCAGGAAACTTGATTTTTAAAACTCAGTGTAAATCATCACAATGTATGCTAGAATTTCCTTGCTGCATGCAAATCACAACACAATGTGGAAAAAAGCGCGACTTCTCTTTCAGTCTTAATTACAGTACTATAATAAAGCTGGTATAAGGTCAAGCAAAGTGTGATCTACTTGTAAATCTATGCCTGCCTGTGTGCAACCCAGCCTATAAGATTATGTTTCTAAAATTTAGGGAAATTTTTTAAAAAAAACTTTCTATAATAGCTTGCCTGTCTTTTTCATAAATTAAAATCTTTCCATGGTGACTGACCCATCTTTTAACTTGTAGGTCCCAGTGAAGCTTGAGAACTCCCAAGCTTCACTGAGGCCTGGAAATTAACCCAACTTAGGTCCAAGATGGACCTTTCTGCTTGGGACCTTGCCTGCAGACCTCTTTTCTCACACATTCTTAATATACCTGCTGCAGTAAAAGCAGTAGACATTTGGGGAACACACTATCACAAGGGAATTAAAAGAAACCCAGTAACAATACATATCAGCTATTAATTAGGTCTGTTCTCAATGTTTACAAAGAACTTCCTCAATTTCTGATTTGTAGGGAACTCAAGTCCACCAAGTTCCTGCCTAGTTTTTCAAGAGTGTGAAGGCTGGAACACTGATGAGAGTCTTGTGTTTTACAACCAATGGTTCTGCAAACAAAATGAAGTTAGATTCCTGCTCAGGCAGTCACTGCTTCTGAACACCTCTGGAGCCGGGATCCTGAAGGAAAAGCTTCCAGATTTCACCAAGATGACTCCACAGAACTGAAAGGGAGTACATCTGGGAAAAAAGGCTGCTAGTACCGTGTGTGGACAGACAGTCAGTGCCAGGGTTTGTGGGAAGAGGGGAATAGCAGTCAGCGTGCCTGATAGCAATCAGCTGGGCAGCAGCAGCTAGGACTGTAACCTAAGCAGGTGGAATTCTATCACTAAGAGCATTCATTTCCTGGGAGATTTCCAGCAGGTTCCAAGACCTTTCTCCCTAGGCTTTGCAATTTCACCTAAAGCTGGGAACTCTGCCTAGCCTCAGAAGTGTTCCTTTTCTGTGGAAGAGAAGTCTCCAGCAGAGAGAGTTGACTTTTATTTTACAGTATGTGGAAAACCTCTCTTTTACTAAAGGTACTGAAGAGAAAAATCAGTAGAGTATCATTTTCCTGCTTTAGAACATACCATCCCATCAACTTACCCAGGGTACTGCAGTGGGGCATCAAGAGACCAGGTAAAATAAGGGACAGGAAATAGGACCTTACAGCAGAAGTAAAACAAACAAGTATCATTCTAGTCCTCTTTTCCTCCCCCTGCTTCTCTCCCTCCTGCGACTCCAACAATAAGCCACCAGGGTCTCCTAGAAGAATCTGAGTTTCTGCTCTTAAACGGCCTTTTTCCAAGGAAGAACAAGGTCTGTTTCCTAACGTGGGGCCTCAGATGCTTCGTTATTGCAACTTAAATTTTGTCATTGCTTCTTTTCAAAGATTATTTGAAATGAATTGTTTCTTTTGTTTACTATCCAACAAACGACCTCTGCTAATCTTATATTTTATCTCCCTAACATATGGAAAAGCTATTTATTCTAGCCAATCAAAATAAAGTAAAGAAAACCCCATTTTATGGAAGGGTATATATCACTAGTCTGTTGATCATTAAAGATATGATTACCAGTGAAAACCCTCTGAAGGTGGCACATTTATTCTTCCAGGAACAGATGGGGACACGCATTTTCCTTGCAAATACTTTTGAAATTGCTCTACTGGTAGCAGTATAAAAATGATATACAGATGCCAGGGCCTACATGGCCAGGATGAGTATACCAGATTTACACAGTAAAGCCTTCACACACGGGCTGTCAGTTTTGATTGATCTCTACTATACCTCAGGAACTTGTTGACTAGGTAGGGAAACAGTGCAAATAATTCACTGCAGCAAGTCAGATAATTCACACAACCAATCGGTCTGCTTCACTTTCTGGTTGTGACATACGAGCTTTCTCTACAAAGATGCATCATTTTCCAGCTTGAGAAATATTCAATGTCAGGGAAGAAAAGGTATTAAAACCACACAAAAGGAGTTGGACTATTGCAGGATGAGAAGTTGTTTTTGTAATGGGGGCCAGATCCTGCTCTACTCTAAGTCCTACCAGGGCGTTCAGGCCCAATTGTCATTATCATATTGATTAAAAAAAAAGTTCATCATAGTACAATTTTAGGTTTAATGCCAACAGATCGGGAAAGAGCAAAGAATTATCCCACAAAAGCACAACATTCTTACCACAGGGACGTTTCCCTGTTCCAGTTCATTGATGGAGTTGATTAAGTTTAAATGAAGCAGACACCGGATAAAAGTAAGGGTATTGACCACTGGGCACTGCGATCCGTGCTTGAAAGGACCTGATACATGGAGAAAAGCAAGATTTGCTAAATGCTCTAATCTTCAATCAAATCTTACATCAATACAGACAAAGTTTGGTAATGAGAGATTCAATGAAGCATGTGGGAGAAAGAATTAATCCTCTTGGTCTAAACTGGCTTCAACTTTGAAGCCTGCTCCGAAGGAAAGACAGTTATCTAAATGCTAAATAAGAAACTTATTGTACTTTTCATGGCATGCTAATCTTTTGTCTATTTCATCTCTATTATGTGTATGCTCATAGACTGCAGTTGTCATGGTGATTATATCTAGCCACACTCAGGGGATGGTGGTGAGAAGCCAGGCGTCAAGGTGAAAAAGACCCCCACACAATCCACAGTACACACACACACACACACACACAGAAGGAGAGCAAGGAGACCGACTCAAGACCCCTTTCTAGGCTCTTCCTGCCAGAACTTGAGAAGGCTGGGCTTCCAGTGCCTTCCTGCTCTTCAGTGTAGTAGCAGTGGGGATGGTATTAAGCATCCTTCCCATTTGGAAAGTATCTCCCCACATTTTCTCAGTTTTTACTTCAGAGAATCCTTCCTCCCTTCACAGATCCCCCTCCTGCCAAGCACTGCAACCAGCTGGTAAGAGTACAAGGCTGCAGAGGGAAGTGACTGGAGAGGAACCAGAAAGAAGTACAGGCTCTAACACTAGTGGACTGGTTCTGTATGGCTGTGCCCAGTGAAGTTAAGTCATTTGCACCTGACTACCAGGGGGCTTTGAATTCCAGAGGGGCAGCCCACTGCAGCCCTGGTGGGAGGTGGAAGCTATAGAGTCACTCTGGGCTTTGGCAACCAAATGTGACCCTGGGCCCTTTATGTGTTTTATAAAAGTTGCCAAATTAAGACAGGATTATAACTGCTCCCAGTCCTTGTCAAGGCTGAAAGGTTGGGAGCCTCAAATATGCCCTGGCAGTGTTGATGAAAAGCTTAAAAAGTAATAACAGGGAGAAAAGAGCGAAGAAAGTAACATGTATAACTCTTATTAAAGAGAAGAGCCATAGAGAGGTTGTGAACTTGAATCACTGTTTGAACTTTAATTTGTTCATTAACAGGATTTGCCCCTCACTGTGAATGTTATTACTTCCTTTTGCCGCTCAGCAACAACTCTGGGCATAATGAAAGAGTCTGGAAAAAAGTTAAATGTCTGGTAATTAATTCATTTAATTGAAAAAGGGGGGGAGAGAAAAAGAGAGGCCCCACTGCAAGAGCAGAAGGCAGAGGCTGGAAAAGGAGCAAGGCTGAAATATGCTTGGAGGCCCTTTCCAAGGCCAGTCACTCATGGAAGACAAGAGGCTGGCCTCTGATGAGGTCCCTTCAGTCCCTTGAAATTAATGCTGGCAGTCCCCTCAAAATCTCCCTTCCAATGCTATCTGGCCCTGGTCCAAACCCCCTGCCCAGGGTTCTATCCAGTGACTACTTTGAATGGTCTATTATGGTGGCAGAAATGTCAAAAATCCAAAACAATATATATTCATAAAATATTTCATTAAAAACTAGGAGTCTTTTGTTCCCTCCTCTCTCTTCTCTTGAGTTCAGCCTCTTTGGAAGTTTACCCTTTCCAGGAGACAGTGTAAAGGTGAGTGTCAGGAACTGAACATAATCTGTATTTTTGCATCTCAATTGGCCTTAAAGCTTTTGTCTGTTTTCCTCCCCATCATAGCCAACATTTTAAATAAATTCAAGAGATGAAAAGTGAATACAATATGCTCCTTGCCCTTGCTCAGAAGTGGCAGGATTAAACCAATTTATTTTGTCTCTAACCTCGCAGAGTCTACTTTTTCCTTTGTCACTAGGTCCTTCCATGTTTGTCAACCACTACATCCAATGCTTTTTCACATACATCTTCCTGTGAGATCAGTGCACATTTAGACACCTCAAAACTATCAGCACGATGTTGACTATTGCAGCCCTTTGCCTACAGTAGAGTTCAGGAAATGATCAGTCAAATTATTCTTTACTAGCCGGGCATGGTGGCTCATGCCTGTAATTCCAGCAGTTGGAAGGCTGAGGCAAGAGGATTGCTGTGAGTTTAAAGTCAGTCTGGACTACAAAGTGAGTTCAAGCATAGTGCAATGAAACCTAGTCTCAAAAAGACCAAAACAAAAAACAACAAAACAAACCAAAGTATTCTTTACCAGTTTATTTTAAGGCCTACCACAGTCATGATTTTCTAATATTTTTAAAATCAGTGCCCATATAATCAATATGATTTTCTTTAGAAGTACAACTTCCTCCTATGTACTACCCTACTACAGAACTATGGTCAGAATAAAGAGAGAGGTGGGGGAGAGAACATGAGACAATATAAAGAAATTCCACAGAATTTCAAACAGTTTACTGGGTTTATATTTTGTTGTTGTTGTTCTGGGAGTTTTTCATGGGGGTGAGTTGAATTCAGGGCCTTTGCACTGAGTTAAATTGCCAACCTTTTTTATTTTTTAAGACAGTATCTCACTAAGAAGCCTAGATTGGCCCCAACTTGTGATCTTCTTGCCTCAGCCTCCTAAATTGTACATCATCATACTTGACAGGGTTAATTAAATCACTTCTCAAAGCCAGAGAAAGGACACAATGTTGTTCAAATTACACTATCACCAAACAAATTAAGTCTGTCTAAAGAATTATGCTGCCTGCTGTAGGCAAGTAGTAGAAAACAAACCAGAAAGAGCAAGTAGTGCCTATGGGTAGCTTGGGGAGGAGGCCTGAGGCCATTTTGGCTAGGTCTTCCCCATTTATCACAGTACTTCTCATGAAAATCCTAACCTCAAATTCTATACAGTTATAAATGATATGTATATGTGTATTCCTGAAAACCAGGGGTAGACACCTTCAATTAGAATTAACAGAAAAGGGACAGGAGCTTTTTAAAAAGGGCTATTTTATAAGATGAAGCAAGGTATAGGGCTTACTTACCATCAAAGTTACTTCCATCTTTATAGTCCCTGGATACTGAGTGAGCTCAATTTTCCAAAGTTGTGGATCTATCCTAGTTTTATTCTGGTCAACTAACACTAAATATTAAGAGTCTAGAAACAAAACAAAACAAACAAAAAAGCTCCCCTTCACACTAAGCTCTAAGCTATAAAGCAGCTTAAGGAGATGAAGTCTAGTAACACTGCCTCTACCCTAATCTAGACCTTGATCACCTTACATATGCACCACTGAGTTTTTTCCTTGCTCCAACACAGCCTTCAGGGTGCCCTGAGATTAACTATACTAAAGTCTTACTTTACTCCAAAGTCTTTATAGTTTGTATTATCTATAACAGCCCAGGTCCTTAAATTGGCCTCAGGCCTCCTTCCCACCCTGACCATAGGAACTAATTGCCCTTTCTGGTTTGTTTTCTATTTGCCTACAGCAGACAACACAATTCGTTAGACAGACAGCTCTCTCATTGTCCTCTGAAAACATAATATGAATTATTTTTATTTTGCTAGAGGTGCCAGGCATCATGAAACATTCATTTAATCCTCTGAATTTAATCTGATGGGCACAAACCATACCATTATTAAAATGATATCTGTCAATTTTAAAAGAAGTTTTTAAGGCACTTGTCCATTGCAGATCTCATAGCCAGCTAGGATTCTCAGAATTAATAGTCTGGCTCAAAAATTAGTATGCTTCCCAACACGGTCTTTTCCCAATCCTGCTGTTCTATATGTTTTGATCACTCCTCCCCTTTGTCATCTAAGATGTCTTCTCAATTACATTCTACATATCTGAATTCTACTTAGCCTGCAAATCAAGAAAGAAATTCCTACCTCTGTATTGATATCTTTTGCCATCAACCTAGTTCTCAGCAGAATGCTGACCTCATCATCTACGCACTCACTAGACACTATCATTTTCTGCCCTGCATTGTCAATTTTGTTTTTATTTGATCCCTTTCAACCAGGACATAAGGCTCTTGAAGATGGAAATTTGCTGTATATTTCTTTATATTTCTCTCTTACACTCCAGAGCCTAATAATATAGTTTGCATTTGTTAAGCACTTATATCATGCACAACAATCCTTAAAAGTAGACACTGTTATTGTCATCCCTTGAAGACAAGGTCTTGCTCTGTATTCCAGGCTGGCCTTGAATTCACTATGTAGCCCAGCAGTGATCTTTTGCCTCAGTCTTACAACTCCTAGGAATATAGGAATGCTCTCCACACCTAGCACTGTTGCCACTTTGCAGATAAAAAACTGAGGCTTAGAAAGATCAAAAAATTAGGCACATAAATGTCAGAAACAAACACTACTTTTCCTTAGACACTATACTGTACTTATACTACAGTGTATCTCACACACTGGAGATTAATGAAATGTCATTATGTGGAGCATACTGAACAAATCTACAGAAAATACCCATCTGTTATGGCTTGATGTCCCCCCAAAGTCTCATGTGGTCATTAAGTGGGACTTTTTAGAGGTGATATGGGATGCTGAGACTAAGGGTGCCCTACCTTGAGTGTCAGTGTTACTTGACCAAAGGCCAGGTAGCCTGGTTGGGATATAACAGACAAAAAGAAGGCTGCTGCTGCTTTGCTACTTCACTGCCTCCTGCCTGCCATGAACTGTTTCTCCTCTGTGATGCCTCTCTGCCATGCCATCCTGCCTGGGACCCAGCTGACTATGGACTGAAACCTCTATGAACTATGAACTGAAATAAACCCTTTCATCTTTAACTTTGGGCGTCAGGTATTTCATCTCAACAATGAGAAAACTAAGACACCATCTAACCATTACCTCAGAGAAGAAGCACTACTTTTATTCTTCTGTAGATTCTGAAAGGCAAGAGAAAGGAATATACATACCACACAACATTCTACTTTTTGAAAATACCTTTCTAGGAGCCATACTCTCCTCTCCTATATTGGTGGCAGCTAATGTCCTCTCTGTATCTGTTCTGATATTTCTAGAAAACATAGCAGACAAATCACCCTTCCCCCAACATCTTTGTTTGGTATCTTTTAAATACAGTACACAAAGTGGGATAAAATAAAGGTACAAATATTAATTTTTAAATGGCCTTCAAAGAGTGGAGGAGGGGCTTGCTGCCTCTCTAGTAGAAATGGATTGCTGCTATAGGAAGAATCACAATTGTAAAAGATTTTTTTAAAATGTTCATAGTTGACCAACTAAGCCAATATGTGGAACTAAAGTCAGCTTCTTGTTCTTTTAAGACATGAATGTGGCTATCTGCTCTAGTGAAACTGCTAAGAAAAGAAGACTGAGAGTATGAGAATCAAGAATTAAGAATCATGGTCAGTTTTCTTCAAAGGAGATTATCCCTTCAATGTCAGTGATACAGATCTGGATTTAATAGTACTGAAGACGTTACCAGGTTTCTTTACATGTGACAAGTCTTTAGGAGAAAAAAAATCCCTCTTGATATGGCAATAGAGTGCTTCTCATTAATCAGAAAGGAGTAATAATGACTATAACATACTATTCATATGTCTCTGTATCCATACTAAACATACTCTCCCAGTTTCCCAAGGGTATTTCTATATTTATTTATATTTTGGCTTAAATATCTAGACAATGCAATGGCTACAACCTTTAACATAAAAAACCTGCATTTCAGTACACAAAATCTTGCACATGCACAGGGCTCAACAAATGGAGTCCTTCTGCTCACTTCATCTCAGACTAAGCTGAAACTACTCTCTAAAGTGGATCTAATAATATTGAATATGAGGAAAACTAAAATGTGCCTCAAGTTACATAACTGATACACGCCTAACCTAGTCCAAACTCTTGGTCCAGGACTCTTTCTACCAAAACACTTTACAATTTTTAGGGCAATAGTCCACTTGCTCTGTATTCTGGAGCTACATGCAAGTCTCATAACGGTAAAGCCAGAAACTATCTGAAAGAGATAACCACCAGACATCTTTTACAACTACCTGAGCCATACTAACAGCTCCTCTGCTACACTTCTAAAGCTATACACACTACATGGCATTTAATATTTAAGATCAAATTTTAAAATATTTGAATGACTTAAGACTATAGAGATAGGCATAATTGCTAGACTATCTCAAAATGAAGGCTAAAATCACTGTCAATTGTTTCCCCACAATTGTCATTATTTATGGAGGATATCTGGCATTCCCTTTTCTTCCTAAGAGAAACTGTTTTGTCTACCTAATGGACAGAATACAGTTTTTCCTGAGAAAAGATAGAGCATTGAGTTTGTCGACCTTGTTCACTGACCTTTTACTTAGGTATACAGCCCTGGCCTCCAGGGCCCAGCGGGGCCACTTCACCTAATTTCTGGGCAATAACCATGCTTATCAAAGTAGACAGGACTAAAAGTTCCAGGACTTACAAGTAGCTAACTCAAATCTGACTAATCTCCATATACCATCTAACTCTGGGGTAAAAGAGAGGAAGAAATTACTTGCTTTTAGACCATTGGGCTATTTCTTCATCTGCTGACTGATCATCCCTTGAGGAACATCAGCATTTATAATATTTTGTTCAAGTGTTAAAGCTCTTTCTTCATTATCCTCCGGCCTTGATCACTAGTGGTCATCATACTCTGGATTTCTGCCAATCACTAATGATCTCATGGTGCTCTAATAATAAAGATATTAGACCTGAACCTTTAGGAAAATTCCTACTCAGCGCATTGTATTTTTTCTTCTTTTGTTGGTTCTCCATATAGTTCTCCACATAGTTGGGTTTGAATCTGAATTACTTCCTCAAGTTTTAAACTGTTTTCTGGTAGTTTTGGAAAGAGATCTGAAAAACTTCCCACTAATGAATTCAACTAACAATTCAAAAACTCACTCCTTCTCCTTTACTCTCTTTTTCCTTTATTGTGTTTCTAACCCCCTCCTATATTCTGGTGTTGACTAGCCTAAGAGTTTAAATTTTCTAGGTTAACACCTTCATGATTTTGTATTTTGTAGAGTAGGTGGCATATTACTAACTTATAACAGTACAAAAGGATTCTACTTCATATGTACTTCGAGGCCTACATTCATACTCAACTACTGAAAAGTACAAATGTTTTGGCTCACAGATTAGACCTCACTTGTAGTCTAAGGATCGCCAAGTTCTTTTTCTTTCTTTTCCTTTTTTTATGTAGTTTAGGTTGTCCCTCAATTGCCAGTGATCCTGACTCATTCTCACAGCACTGAGGTTACATGCTTGTACCACAATGTTCAGTGGCTGAGTTCTTTGTAATGGTGGAACACCTTGCTCATTAGATAGAATGAATATAAGCAAAGTTGACTTCTTAGCTGAGCATAATTTTGTATTTCAAGGGATGTAAGCACTGATTCAGTGGAGTTACATAGGACAATCCTAATTTTAGACATGATATTTTGAATTTTCCTACCAAACTCCATATTCTAGAACTTAACAGCATTTTGAATCATACCAGAACTGTTAAGTCTCATAAAATCCAGAATCTATGAACCAAATTCTTAATTAAAAAAAAAAACTTTCTGAAGTAACAAATCTATATAGTACACAGCAATGTACTACATATGTACGTGACTGTTAAATTAGCAATTCACTGAAAGAGATTTTTAAATTCTGAATAAGCACTTTTCTTAAAGTTGTTCCTTGGCAACCACTCATTCCAGTGGAGCTAGAACTTCCACTGTTCAAACTATGTTAGCATAATGACTAAAACTAATTTTTAAAAAGCTACTCAAGAAAGCTATCTAATTAACTTTTAGCTTGTTTTGACCTCAAATTATACTACCCTTACTTTATCACCCATCTCCTTCAGGGCACTGATTGACTGGATAGGAAGATGACTTGCCACCGCTAAGTCTTTAAACCAGATGTGTTGTGGGTACTGAAAGTAGCACCTAAGGAGGAGTTCCAAAAGAGACTTGAGTAATAGAAACATTATTTAAGTGACAGCCTTCCAAAATGACTAGTTGGATGAGAACACCTCAAAATATACATGTAAGTTCCAGCATAGTTGTTAAAATACAGACATTACATATTTTGTTAAAATACAGACATTAGTCATATTTTGGTTATGGTTTCAAGTCCCAAAGCACAATATTAGGGTTAGTAAAAAAAATCATCCCTAACATCTTGGCCTTAATTATTATATTGTGCAAAATTTTACATTCATTAGGTACATCTCACAGATTTCACACAAAATGTTTTGACTCAAGGCTTTAAGCCACTTTCAAAATAACTGAAAGAGCAGCATAGCCCCTTCAATCATGTACGTCTTTTAAACTGTTTTACAGAACTTTAAGGAGAAAAAATGACACTGTGAATAAGACACAAGTTAGAGAAAACTTTGATTCCTAATTTATTTCCTTGACTTACCACTTGAACTCAGTAAATACAGTTTTCCATTTGAAAAATAAATAGTCACAGTTATTAACTCTTTCCTAATAATATTCCTTGAGTTTTCTGTAGCCAGGAGAAAATACACATATTTCAGTTACAGTTTCACAAATTTTCGTGAAATGCCTAAAGGGATCAGGTTCAGTGGAGTGGAATATCTATACAAACTCATAAATACTTACTAAATGGATAGAGAAAAAGAAAAACATCTTGGGTATACATGGAGTTCATTAGTTCATTGTAAAACTAGTGTTTCATCCATTTAAATATAGCTTGTGGCTACTATTCATTGTAAAAGATAAAGCGTTTGCTTTGGTTTGGATCTGACTTTGGATCTGACTTATCCACTTTTAGAAAATGTTCGGTCTTCCAAACAAAACTCTCACTGACTTACCATGGGCTATTTAGTAGGTCAAATAACACCTGTTTCTCAGTTGATATGATAGAACAGGAATAAGAGAAAACCCTCCTCCTTTCTATGGGGTTTTCTGAGTCCATTGATAAATACCTACAAAATGATAAATGTTACTACCTCCTTCAGCATTTTGAAAGATGTCAACCAAACACAAAATATTTTTAGTGTGTGAATTAAAATGCTTCTTGCTGATGGCTTCAGATGTTTCCATGTAAGATAGTGTGTCAAGACCTGGTTTGTGTATTATCTGTCCTTCCAGCATGCACTGACATCACACTTCATAATAGCTTGGTATAATGATTGCTGTCAAAATCGCCTGCATGGAACACTCCTGCCCTGGTTGACATAACATATTAGCGTGACAGAAAACTAAAAAAACTAAGGACACATGTGAGGGCCGGCTTTGAACACAGGGGATGGAGGGACATGCTATGCATGAGTTTAAGGGCCTCTCCTTCTTTTGCTTTAATTTACCCGGAGAATGAAGACTGCCTGGGGCTCCTGTGGGGGCGGGGCGGGGGAGAGGCTCCCTGTCAAGGGCCCCAGGATTTGTTTTTCAAGTTCGAACCCATCCAGAAATAAACAGGCCTTTAGTTCTCCTGTCTGCCCCATGCCCGCCACACAATGGCACACACTTCTGCAGGGAGCTAAAATCGAGGCGAGAGTGGGGGGGGGAGCATGACCATTTCTGGGTGGGCTGGGGTCAGGACCCGGGCACCTCCTGGGCTTGGCAAAACGTACGCCGGGCTCGGAGGCGCAGAGTGCCCACAGGCCCGCGCCTGGGAGACCGCAGCGCCGCGCCCGGGTCCGCGGAGGGCTCGACTCCACTCCGCAGCTCCCCACACACCGTCTCCCCGCCTGCGGCGAGAGGCTCTGAGACTTGCAAGCCGCGAGGCCTAACTGCACACAGGTCCCCAGAAGGACAGCGACGCCCCTACGCTCGGCAACCCCAGCTCGCCCGGGAGCGCGGAGAGCAGCGCCGGGGCGCGCGTCTTCCCGGCTTAGCACCGGGCTGAGAGGGTGAGAAGCCACGCGCGCGAGCACCCCCCCGAGCAGGGCCCTGAGCCAGAGGGAGATTCTCACCTCAGAAAACGGGCGCTGCCGCCTTCAGGGGGAGGAGAGCAGGTTGGGAAGGGCAGCTCTGGGCCCGGCGGCGCCCGGACCTCGCTGGGAAGGATGAGCAGGGGAGCAGTCCCCCGCCTGAAAAGTCCGAGCCACCTCCTCGGAAGGGAGGCCTCTACCGTTCGGCAGCGGTCCTGCAGCCGCGCCCGCGCGCCACCGCCGTCCTCAAGGCTCCGCCCACTTTCCCCGCCCCTCGTCGGCACCGCCCAGTCCCGGCAGGCCGTCTCCGACCCCGCCCTCACCGGCACGGCTCCACCCACTGGGCTCCTTTCCCCACCCCTCCCTCCCTTCCTCTCAACCCGCTGGGTGCTATCGGCTCTCTCCTGGAGACGAACGCGAAGCGACATGAAAAAGCATTCTACCAAAATGAGCTGTGATATCCTTTTGATGGCTGTAATTTATTCCGAACGTCCCCGGACTGAAACGATCAATTAGCAGCCTGAAACGCACTGTGAAGTAAATTGTCACACTCTCTATTACAGGATGGTTATCATATATTTATAAGGTGTGTTTTCTGCAATCAGAACCAACAAGGTGTTGAATGATCAGTCATAAACGCACTTCTTCAAAAAGTGGGAGAGAGGCTTCAGCATTATGTGGCAGGAAAAAGTCCTTTTGACAGTTGTCCTCCCCACCCAGTGATACTGCTTCTTTGCAACTGGGGAGTGCAGCGAGGGCTCCAGGAGTAGCAGCCCTGAGAACTACTGGGAGACTCCAGGAGGAGAAGTTTCCTTACTGTGTAAACACGGGGTGAGCATAGGGTTCACTCACTCCTGTCTTATTTCCCACCTCTAACAATGATCTTTTACTCTTTTTGTCTAAACTTTAACAGAATATTTGCATTCTACACTTAATCTTGATTCTTCCTGAGGGCTTCCTTTGGATTCCTCAGGTGAAGATGTACTCTAGAGATTGTCAGAGTAATAGAAAGTTCCCCTATGTAGAATATTGTCAGTTGGAGTCTCCACCAGAATTCTGCCCCATTCGCAAATGAGATGGCACAAAGTTCTAAGAAATGCTGATTTAGCCTGGTAGGCTGCCTTGACCAGACAAAACTATAGACATTATTTGCCTTGGTCATCCTCAGTGGTCCAAAATTTCTGAGTTTTCACTAACAAACTTTCATCAGATTGTCATTCATGAACCACCCATTAATCACATTTTAGAAGGGTTTTTTTGCATCTGATTATTATTCCTTTTGTTTAAAAACATAACTCTAGATCTTACCCTATTGATTATTGATTGTGAGAATAGTTTAGTAGTGAAAAGTACACCTCTATAGTTAAAAAACAAATGACATTGAATAAAAGTGTCACAAGGTTTGGGAGTAAGATGCAGGATTTATACTACATTTTTAAGTTTCACCACCCTGGAGATTTCTGTGTGGCAGAGAATGCCCACAATGCTAATGCAAAAGGAATGGGGAGAAAGGAAATCTAGCTGGGCATAAGGGTTGCCATTGCCCGCCACCCCAGCACAAAGAGAATGCCATGTTTCTCCCTCAGAAAGCAAAAAGAACCCTTGTTTCATCTGAGAACTGGCATGACAAAGAGCCAGACCCAGTACCTTCACAATATACCTTTCAGCGTTGTTGGTTTAATTTGCATTTAATTCATGGCTAATATTTATTGAGCACTTACTCCTTGCCAGGCACTGTGCTGTAAATTATCTTCATTATTTTATTTAATCTTCTCAACAGGTTTAATGGGGGAAAGTTCTTTATTTTGCCAATGAGGAAGCTCTGAGGCTTAGGGAAACTGAGCAATTTATTCAAGGTTACACACCTAGTAAGTGATGACCTCAAATGCAGGTCAGAGTCCAATAGTTATAGTCTTCACACCAATAACATAATATCTTGAATTTAAGATTTTGGTTTAATATTTTTTGCACCAAAAAGATTTTAGTGGAGCTGTTGACAAAATGAGAATGGTGAATTCTGAGAGAAGATGAAAAGAACAGCTGTTTGCAAGAGAAAGCCACTGGGGATACCTAGAACCCTGACGTGAGTAGATTAGTTTCTATTCCTTCTTACCTTTCACATTCCTATGAGCTCTTTTTCAGAGGTAGCACCTGTCATCTAGCCAAAGAGTCTGTTGCCCAAGGTTAGTGATAGCTATTAAACTTAGGGAAGAAGTAGGGAGGTACATGCTGCAGAGCCCAGGAAAAGCACAGCACCCTGGGGAGAAGGCTTAAGTGGAGCCCAAGTAAGCCAGAGGCCCTGGTCTCAGACACCCAGCTCTGAGAATGAAACCTCGCTTCCTAATGGACTTTAAATTACCAACATCGCTAAACTTCCCTTAATAGACTTGTAAAGATCTGCTTGCTACCTTTTCCCCCTTCATGTAGAATTTGTAATCAAGAGCCCAATTTTGTCATTTGGAAATACTAATTATCTAATCACGGCATGCTGCATAACGTACTTGTCTGCCCAATTAGCTAGGACAATTATTAAAATTCAGAGGCCTAATTATGTCTCAATTTAATGCTGGCAAACTTGCATACAGAGCAGTAATTAAAATCCTCTCTTTCCCTCTGCCTTTAGGGCAGGGGATGATTAGGCCCTGTCAGGGGGTGTACTGAACCAAACCAGTGAAGCGTATTGTGCAACATGACCCTGCATTGTTAAGTGTGTCAACATATTAACCTGAATTCCCTTCAGCCCCCACATAATCACATTTGGTGGAGGAATAAAGGAACTAAAATATGAAGCATTTTATTAAAAAAACATAAATTCTTTTTAATTAATGCTATGAGAGTTCTGATGAATTCCATGCTTCCGAGCGCTGGAAGACATAAAACTGGTTCATCTAATTACTAGCAAATTTGCTCTTGTTAAAACTACTTTTTTTCCTCATTTAAAAAATGATTTTTTGTGGTATATATTGAAAAAAACTAGTTGGCTTCTAGTAACACAGTTGCTTATCAGCTTTGATGAAGGGACAAAAAGTAGATGCTGACTTCCAAATGATTCTAACTGAAGACTGGAGGCATGGTGGAGGGTGGCTATAATTTAATACTTGAAAGATGTTAATAAAAGTAGAATATTAAAAATCATAATATTGAAACAAATTCAAAATATTTGTCTTTTGAGTTCTTAAGTTTGATGTCTGAAATCAAACCAACATGAGGAGACCCAAACACTGTCATGATACTTGGAAATCTCCTGAGCATGTAGGAACCCAGATGTGCTCTCTGCTGGCATCTTCTCAGTGAACTAAGGGGAGCCATGAAACGCACTGAGATTTCTGAACTGTCCTCTAAATTTGGGTTCCACTTATGGTAGTCTTCAGAGATCATTTATGTACTCAATGAGGGACAACATTCAGTCTAGACCAAAACTAAATCTGCAGCACTTCTTTCAGTTGCTTCCAAACTCCTTGCTGTATAGACAGCTTCCAGAGAGCACCACATGTGTGTGACATGCACATAGTTGCTTACTTACATAGAGCTCACACTCAATTGATCCCATTTTGAATCCCCTGACGACTTTGTCACATAGCAGCAAGACAACCATGTCTCCATTTTGTTATGTGTGGCCTCTGAAATACTTATCCAGGCTGACCATTCTATACTCCACCTCCTACATGGACAGGGCAAGACTAGACCTTAGATTCCCCTGCTGCCCACTGCATTAGACTGAAGGAAATGAGGCAATAAGTGTACAGCCTATGTACCAACACCATAAGACCCTCTGTCCTCAGTCAATACAAATATAGCATGTATAGCTATATTTGTTCAGATTCAATGCCTTCAGTTTTTAGCCTCTGTAAATATGTATAGTTTCATCTAGGTTGGTGGTGGTAAAAGTAGGATTCCTTCCTTCACCTAATCATGCTCTAGGTACCAGTGTATCTGTTTAGAGGCAATCCTAGTTGGTACATGCCTTCTAACAAAGGTAGTAACTACAGATAGTCTCTATAGGAGGTGATTGGCTGGAACTAGGACTAGCCCTTAGGCATTTGTGCTATAAAACCAGGGGGTGGTAGCTCCGCCCCCCCAGGCCTCCCATGGTGTGTGCCCTGTGTCTTGAAAATGGCCTTGCTCTAAGTCTCTTTGGAGGGCAGACTGAAGTGCAAATCTGTGTTCTGACTTGTTCCCGTGGCTGTCAGCAAGTTTTCCTCTTGTCAGCAGCAATTGACTGGTCAGGCTCACCCCTGTACAGCAATTGTAACAGCTCATTGACAGACTAGTGACCCAGCTGGACCTGATAATGGAAAACTATTGATTTTTGTGGGCTTCACGAATCTAAAATGAACGACCGATGTAATGTCATCAATTGTCTTAGACTCTGATAACCCGGGGGGGAAAAGTTTCAGGGATTGCTTGTATTTCCTGACAATAGTGTTTCAAAATCTCACTTGAGTACATGTAAGAGGAAGCCCATTTCCTGGGTGGTTTCCTTAACTAATTTGGATTAGTTTATCAGGGCTTCAACCCTAAGGTGTGTGTGGATGTTAAGTGGGCATTATCAATTAGCCAAACTGATACCTGACATACTATTTAGGAAATAAGTTGTAGAAAAGCATTTCGGAAGGAAAAAAATGTTTTTTTAAATTTTTCTCCCTGTGGTATTGGAGATTGAATCTAGAACCTTTGCACTGAGCTACATCTCCAGCTCTCATTTTCTTAAATTTTGAGATAGGGCCTCACTGTTTCCCAGTTGGAACACTTATGATGCTCCTTTTTCAGAGTATGCCACTGCACACAATATTCTTATTTAATTTTGTGGTACTGTGGCTTAAACCCAGGTCCTATTGTGTACTATGCAAACACTCTGCCACTAAGCTACATCCTCAGGCCTCTTATTTGTTATAAAACAAGATTATGGGAAAAACAAAACTTGGGAGCAAACCACAATATATTGACTCTCCAAGAGTCTTGATATATGAAATTGTGATGGAACTGCAAGGTTGCTTCTGCATGCCTGTTAATTTGTTTTTAGTGGAAGGCTGAAAATAATGTAGAGTTGCCTTGGATGTATGTGTGAGAAATCATTATTTTGTTTTGTTTTTAAAACACTTTCCTCCTTACTTCATCATTTTAAACTTCTCAAATATTGCTTAGTGGATTTTTCAAAAACAAGGGCATTTTTTTTTCTTGAGCCAAATTAGCAATGAGTTGAAACTAAATTTGCCCAGTAGGTAAGTTCAGAAAATTCCATACTCTATGCTGAATTCAGTGAATAGAATGCCCATGAATGGTCTCTGCCAAAGAGAACTTCCTGGCAGAGGGATGATATTGATCTTAGCGCTGACTCAATATATTTAGCTGACACTCTACTTTAGTGATAAGATAATCATTGTGTGGTTATGATCTAATTCAGATGGTCTAAGAACACAGTTCCAGAACTACACAAACCACAGAGAACATGAATAACAGGGGTGCTTCTCTATACATTTGTTCAAAGAGGGTTAGAGAAAAAAAAAATCTCAGTGAGAAGCCAGAAAGGCCAGGCCTTAGGAGTGATGAGTCCACATGTGTCTGGCTTCTTAGTCACAGGACACTGCAATCATCACACTCTGCTGTAATGGTTTCTCTATGGCCTGTGATTAGCTTCACCTCTTGCAACACCATATCTGGTTTTCTAGCGCTATCAAAATCAATGTTACTCTTTGGCTTGCCTATTAGGAAAGACACACAATGATTGAGACCTCGAAGAAATTAAACTAGACCTAAAAAATACTGCTTTTGGCATTTGTACTTAAATAAACATAAACACTCAATGCAGGAAATTCAAGATAGTCTGATTTCATGCTGTGCCTTACTGGCTCAACCAAGACGTGAACAGGTCAAAGGTTGGGGCCGAGGTCCTACAGATTTGGGAGTTCTTCAGAGTGGCTTCTATAAGGCTTTGCATGTCACAAACATATAGTCATTGAACAAAGAAGCAAAAAAGCTATTTTGAAGTAGAGAAAGATGAAGGTAAATGTTTTCCAGTTTATAAGACTTACAAGCAAATCAGTTTCCATATGCCTATGTGCAGGCTCTTGCCGGTCCACAAAAGAGTATCCTCTGCCTATGCTATGCCAAATATATAAAGAAAACTGAATACAGCTTTATTTTTATTTACTTTCAGTGCTAGGAATTGAACTCAGGATCTTACACATTCAGAGGCAAGTTTTCCACCTCTAACCTACATCCCCAGCCCCTTCTGTGATTTTAGAAAGTAAAATTTTATCTTTTGAAAAACTCCAGATGATACTATTTTGTGGCATTAAACATTTTTGTTTCTAAATAATGATGATCATAGGCAAGAGATGTTTTTAATATCTTTGCTTGGCAAGGCAATATAAAAAGTGAGCAAATCATACACTGGTCCTAATGTATCTATTACTTTTTTTAGTTTAGTGGGTTGTTTTTTTTGGTACTGGGGATCAAATTCACGACCTTGTGCTTGCCAAGTAGGTGCTTACACCACTGAGCTGAATTCCCAACTCTATTACTTTTCTTTTTTTTTCTATTACTTTCCTTAAAATCAAAAGAATGAGTGCAATTATCTAAATACCTGTTTATGTGAATGATTAAAATTAAATCCACTGCAGCCATATCACTTTCAACACAAAATATTTATGATTTGTAGCATTTATTGTAACAGGTGTCACAATTGAACTAAAATATAGTCATTTGTAGGTTTTTTGAGGTTTTTACTTTACCTGCTATCTCACAATCTGCTTTATCTTTACAACCAATTAAAAACTCAAATATGTGATTTATCACTGAAAAGATAAAAGATGTGATCTTAGTCACTGAACTTTTAACTTCAAGATAATCTCTTCCAGTAATATAATTCTTACCTCCTGCTCTATACAATGTCAGGTCTGATGCCAGCAGAAGTTCCATAATCATGACACCATTTGGAATAGAAAAAAAAACTACTTGGTTTCTAATTGATTTTTAAAGTTAAAATTTAAATTCCAAGTGGGTTGTTATGTACATGTGCCACTCCGTATGATGAATGTGAACATCATGGCTGCATACATGTGCTAGCTTGGTGTGGTAGCACATACTTGTAAGTTCAGCACTTGGGAAACAGAGGCAGAAGGACTGCAGTGAGTTGGAAGCCAGCATGGGCTACATAGTGAGTTCAAGGCCAGCCTGGACTACATAGCAAACCATGTCTCAAAAAAACCAAAAAACATCAAACAAAGTAAAGTAAAAATGAAACAAAAACAAAACAAAACAAAAAACCCCTTGCAATAATAAAATAAAATATATTTAAAAAATAAAGATCTGGGGCTGGGGATTTAGCTCAGCGGCATAAGCGCCTGTCTTGCAAGCACATAGTTGTGAGTTCAATCCCCAGTACCGATTAAAAAAAAAAAAAAAGATCTATTTTATGTCAAAAAACTCTGTGTGGTTTAGTGTCTTTTGTAACATGCCACAGATTTAAATGTATTAAACATAATCCCACCAATAAATAAATAATCATAAAACCACAGTGTTTATTTGGGGGAGTGTATACTGAGGGTTGAACTCAGGGCCTCTCACGTGCTAGCAAGTGCCCTACACTGAGCCACATCCCCAGTCACTACACTATTTCTTATTAGAAGATTAATAACGCAGGATCCAGTTTCATCTCTATTTTAAACATCTTCTTCTTATTTCTTTCAAAATGCTTTAGGCTACAAGTAAAAGAGGACCGTTTGTGTGTGCTCATTTGTTTCACAAAATACAAGATTCCAAGATTCCTGAGGAAAAATAAGAGGACAATGTAAGCATACAGAGACTGGAATTTTGGGACACTGGGAACTGGACAAACTAGTGCTATCTGTAGAAACTTCTTTCCTGCCCATGTGCTAAGGCAGCTATTCTTTGAAATGTTGGTTTTACAAGGGAACAAAGCAAGTTAATGATGTCACTGCTGTGTAGTTTACTTTATACAACACCCTCCCTTCAATAACAGTGCAGAACAGAGAACACAAAGTGCTCCTGTGCCACCCATTTCCTCAGTGTCCCCTCCAGTGGACACTTTGAGTTCTTCCTGGAAATTGTCCCTGTCCAGCCCACCACTGCCAGACCTTTTGGCAATTTCCTGTCTGGTCAGCAACCCCTGAAACCACTACAAGTGTGAGCCAAATAAACCTTTCCCTCAAAAGAAAAGAAAAAAGGAAAGAGGGCTGAGGGTATAATTCAATAGTACGGCATTTACCGTAAGAATTTGAAATTAGTCTATCACTTGAAAATCAATGTAATTCAGCATATTAATAAAGGGTAAAAACCATTTGAACATCTCAATAGATACAGAAAAAGCACTTAATAAGTTTAATACCCATTAATTTTCAGCACACTTCAGTTATATGGCTTCTGTGAAAAACATGTCTTGCATGTTGAAATGTGTCAAATGCTTTCTTCTTAAGATCTCAATAAGGCAAAATGCCTATTCTCAACAACATACTAGAGTTTCTAACTAGGACAACGAAACAAGAAGAGTAAAGACATAGCTATTTGAAAGTAAGAAATACTAATATATTTGTTATCTCCATTCTTAGAATAATTGAATTAATAATTTAATGAAGTATAAACATACAAAGTCAAAAATATAAAATCAATTTGTGACCCAAAAAAGTCATATTAAAATCAAGGATGGACTCCAGGATGGCACATTCCTGTAACCAGCTACTCAGGAGGCTGAAGCAGAAGGATCAAAAATTTGAGAACTGTCTCAAAAAGTGGGAAACAGGGACTGGAGATATAGCTCAGTGCTCCCTGGGTTCAATTCCACACTCCTGCTCAAACAAATACAAACAACAAGAACAAAACTAATTGTATCTTATAAGTAACAGCAACCAGTTAGAAAATAAAATGCAAAAGCTATTCCACTTACAGTAGATCAAAGAGCATAAACCATTTACTAATAAATGTAGCAAAATGTAGGGGAATGTCTACACTGAAAACTACTAAACATGCTGGAAGGAATTAAATAAAAGCTAGAGAAATAAAGAGGTATATTCCACATTTATGGATTGCAGGACTCACTATTGTTAGGATACCTATTCCTCCAAAATTAATCTATATATATAGCACAGTCCTTGTCAGCATCCCAGAATACTTTTTTTTTTTTTTTGAGACAATTCAGGCTAAACTTGAATTCACTACTTTGCCCAGGCTGGATTCCAACTCATACTGATCCACCTGCTTCAGCTTCCTGAGTGCTGGAATTACGGGTGCACACGGCCATACCCCATCATCCCAGAATACTTTTTAAAATAGAAATTAATAAGATGATTCTTAATATTATATGAAAAGGCAAAGAATCTAAAATAGCTAGAACAATTTTGAAAAAGGAAAAAAAAAGCCTTAAATTTCCTGACTTTGTGAATTATTATAAACCTACATTAATCAAGACCAGTACAGAGCTGTTATAAGCACACTGTTGAATAGCGTTTTAGAAAGTTTATTTATTTTTAGAAATTTTATATATAACCATATATATAGCTGCTTTGATTTTCAAAGGTCCAAAGAAAATAAATAGAAAAAAATAGTCTTTTAAGTAAATTAGGAGGAAATTTGATTTCAGAGTTGGGGCAGGAATAGTAAAAGGAGCTGATGCTAGCTACAGTATCATTGTATTTGGGAAAAGGTAGAGACCGCTGTCTTCCTTCCGGATGTATCACACTCTGTCTCCTGACATCAAAGCATCTCTGCTGTTTTCTCCGAGGTCCTCAGAGTCTCTTGAGAACAAACTCTTGAATGGAAGGAAGCTTTCTCCATAGACTCAGGCATGGGCCATGTGGTGTTCTGAGGGACCGAGACAAACTCTCTGGTTATCTCCTAATCCTATCTTAACATCTTTATGCCCTTTTTGCATAGCTATTTAAAAATTGTTATCTTTTATGATAAGATACATTTAGCATAAAATTTACCATTGTAAGCATTGTTAAGTGTGTAGTTCTATGGCATTAAGTACATTTGTATTGTTGTGCAACCATCGCCATCATTCATCTCTGGCACTGTTTTCATCTATTTTCAACTATTTCCCATTAAGCTGCAATGGCAAGCAGAAACACCAAAACAATACCCAGGATTTGTAGGCAGATTTATTTATGTCAACGGGCATTGACTGGGATCATTCCCAGAATATCAGATCCTGATCTTTGGTGGTCTAGAGGTTATATTGGATAAACAAGCAAGAAGTACAGAGGCAGGATGGCTTACTGATCAAGGATTAGTTTATACAATGTGCATCACAGTGACCAGCTCTTTCCAAGAGACAGAAGAAATTGGATCTGGAACAGGAACTATTACCTTGACAACTAAAAAACTGACGTATACTGGCTGGTAGGGAGACAATTTCTATTACATTTCCCACCTCTTTTAGTTTCCCTGGAAAATCTTTGCTGAGCATATTGCATGTGATTTTATGAGAGAAGGTCCAACAAGAATCTAGGTCTGCCTGCTCTGTAACATTACTCTGGAAACATAGTGAAGGAGTTAATGTGAACTAGGAGACTGTCCAATGTGTCATTGACTCTCACCAAATCTTGGTCAAGTATTTGATTGATTGTTCTATTCTCTTGGGGCAACCATTCATAGAGTCTAACATGCACACACACAAAGTAAACATTTTTTTAAAAATTTTAAAAAGCTAGCAGGGCAGGATAAGTGAGGAATGGAGTAAGCAGGACCCAGGTCAATTAACAAAAACCAGCTAATAGAGGGGCAAGGAAGCAAGGACTGGAGTAAGCAGCCTGAAAAGACACAAAACTTAGGGAGAACAGGTATGGAGCAATCCTGTGAACTGTGTACGCAGGTTTCAATTGTGCATGGACTGGTCATCATGCATTATCTCTTTAGAGTGAGCCTTGGAGGAGTTGTCCAGGTAGATTTTTTAGCTGACCTAAGGCTGGATTTCTGAAACTTGTAGAGATAGTTAATATGTATCTGGGTTATGTGTGTGTACAGGAATGTCTACAGATATAGTTGGTCTTTTAACTGGTTACAAGTTGTTTCTGTAGGGTTATGTTTTATTTCTGTGTAATCTATCTCTATATCTTTAAATGAGGAGAGTCCACTATAATGCATGAGGTCAGGGCCAGTGACAAGGATGTTGAAGCCTGAACTGGCTGCAGGGTACAGGTGTCAAAGCTGTGGCTTGAGGTTTCAGAACAAATGGTGGGGGTAGGTCTGGCTCTGATCTTCTGGGAATACCAGGTTAAGTTTTTCTGGGGTTGATGTTTATCAGTTGGATCCCTGGAGGGGGCTTACGCCTCTGGCTCACATTATTTTACATTGTAGGTGGCAGGTTTCCAAATAGCAGTTTGCTGTGCAGATCATCCCTGCAGGAGAGTTTTGGTTAAAACAGTTTTGTCCAAGGTGATCACAGCATATCTAGACTGTCAGACTTCATTTTTAACAAAGCTACTTCCATCCATAAACAAAGTGTATTCAGCATCTGTCAGGGGGTCCAATTTTTTTTCGAACAGTTCATCCTCTTACAGTATGTGGCACCTGAAAAGTTAGTTTTGGTCTAAGGTAAGCTTGCCAACTTTTTTGATCAGAAGGACTGTGGCTGTTAGGGCATGAAGGCAAAGAAGCGAGGCAGCCCTTAGGAGCCACTGGGTGCTTCCAAGGACTGACAGTTTGAGTGAGCATATAGACACCAGCAACTCCAAGAAATTTGTGGAGATTTTGTAACCAATTTCTGCCAGATATTGTAGAAGAGCTTTTGTGTCTTTCCAGCAGGTAGTTCGGGTGTCATTCTGGGAAACTAGTGAAGTCAGCTGTGAGGGCTTCTCCAAAAAGGGTAAACAAGTTTTTGAACCTCTGGGAGGTTGAGTCCAGGTCAGTTGCAAAGAGGGACTGGCTGAAAGGAGCCAATCAAAAGCAGAAAAGAGCATTCTTAGGTCCAGGCAGGTATACCAGCAGATCATGGGTGGCAGAAGACTGAGGCAATATATATGGAAGGCAGTCTTAGCAATATTGGCAATTTGGAGATCTTGAACTTATTTAACAGTCAAAAGATGTATACTGTTGGATGCAGGTAGGGTGCCTTGGGACAGAGCTCCATCACTGAAGGGGCATGATTGATAGCAAGCCCCAGGGGTGAATATTTTGTTCATACTTCTGGAAATGAGTCTCTCAATATTTCAGGGTTATGATTAGCAGGTATTTCAGGTTAATGTAGGCACTATTTTTCCTCCTGAGGTAAAGTCAGAATCAATGTCAAGTCTGGGACAGTGCACCTGAGTGTGAATGCCTCTTCATTATAAAAATTCACACACTAAGTATGCATATTGGTACTGTAAAAATATCCCTTTTTTTTATACCTATTTTTGACCTTTAAATATATTTTTCACTATTGTATTAGGTTTATAGAATACTGGGTTTTGTTTTTCATGTTCATACATATACAGCATACTTTTATCATACATACATATAACATGCTTTTATTACTTTCACTCCCCTACATATACAAAGTATGCCATTCTTGCCTCCTGCCCCCAACACATCCACCTCTTCTCTCCTTACTTTATGTGTTTGATTAACTATGTGGCTTTTGGCTGTTCAAATCTCAACTCTGCTAATTACTAGCTGTGAGATCCCAAGTCTTTTCCTAACCTCTCCTCATTAGTGTTCACCTAAATTGGAAGGATAGTAATAGTACCTATCTCAATGAGTCATGATATTTAAATGAATTAATTCACATAAAGAGATTAAAATGGTGCCCGGCACTAAATAAGTGTTTGGCTTGTTTCTTCTCAAAGCTTTCATATGTCTTTACCGACATACAGATATAACCAGAAACAGATCACTGGGAAGGGTTTTCCCCATACCTTACCAATGTTGTGCATTATTTCTGTGCTTAATACACCATTCCCATCTCCAATTCACATGCAATGTGACATGCTGGCACCATGGGTTGACTCAAACTGATCTGTCTTGCGACTCTCAGGTAGAATTATAAAGGAGCTGGATCAACTTATTTATACTATCCAAGTGGTAATTGTTCAGTGGTATACAAAAGATTTGGGAAGACTGTTTCCATCTCAGCTTTGCCACTAAACATCCTTTGGGGTCCACAGCAACACAGTCCAAATCCAATGGAATTCTCATTTCAACCCCAAAAGATTTGAAAGTAATATGAATCATTTACAGAAAGGAATCTGGAGAGATCAATAAAGGGCAGTTGCCCCTGACAACATAGGAAAACTCCTTACCACTTCTCTATGCACAAAGTTGTATTTCTAACAATCCCTAGATCTCTTTTTCCATCTCCAATCAGAATCCCCAAACTCTGGGTTTTGGTTCTCTCTTCACTACACTGTTCCTAGGGTCTATCTGGGGACTCTAGGAGCTTTTTCCTCAAGAAGAGTGATTAGTTACTTTAAGTTCCCATCAGTCTTCACTACCAGATGCACCAGTGATTAAAGCTCCAGAAGCAACAAGGGAAGGTGAGAAGGTAATGAGAAAAACACCCTTTAAATTTAATACACTTTTTTTATTCTTCACATATACATAACCCCAAGTAGGTCATTTCTCCCCTGGCCCACACTCTTTGCCCTCTTTTTTTAATCTTCCTTTCCTGGTTCTTCTCCCTCTTGCAAATCACTGTCACATGAGAGCCCTTCCACCTTCACTCAGTGTAGGTTGAACATCCCAAATCCAAAATCCTTCAAACTCCAAGACTTCATGAGCACCACATTTCTACAAATAGTATGCTCCGGGCCTGACCTCATGCAGTGGGATGTTATAGTCACAGCTTGCAAGGAGAACAATTACATACAGGGTACACAATTTATAATATTATTTTGTGATGGAGTTACAACAAAGTGCAGGAAATCTGTTCATAACACTGAAGCGCCTAGACCTAGAAAATCTAGGGTCTGGATCCCACAGCAATGTCCTACATGAGTCCAATTGTTGTGGTTTGTTTAAATGTCCCCCCAAAGCCTCATGCTGTCATGGAGGCAGCTGAGTCTAGTGTTTGTGATTGGTTTATTGTCTAGCATTGGGATAGGTGGTGTGAGTGCTGCACCCACCCAAAGGCAGGAACCAGCATACAGTATAAGGGAAAGAAGGTCGTGTGTCTTCCCTTTTATCCCTTTTGCTCTTGCTGTTTGCAAGAGCAAGACTGCCCCTCAGTCATGCCAATCTGCCTTGGAGCCAGCCAAGTATGGACTGAAACTTCCAAAACTGTAAGGTAAATCTTTCCTTCCTTCATTTGGGGTGCCAGGTATTTGTCCCCACAACCACAGAAAAATAACCTGTTGTACTCTAACCAAAGCACCGCCATCATGTTCTGTATGCATTGTTTTCTTTGTCCCTAGTTTCAACTTTTGTTCTCTGTAAAATTCCAGGAGCTAGGCAAACCCGCATTTGGCAAAGCCTCAGCCCTTGTTCTCTGTAAATTTCAGGGAATTAGTCGATCACCAAATTACCAGACCCTAACCTTTGTACTCTGTGAAATTCCAGTGAAATGACCAAGAGCTGTAAATCTCCTGTAAAGCTAGCTGTCTCTGTAAAATTTGTCCTCAATACCAAATAAGGCAACAAAAGTCTAATTCGCCCCTTGGTACCCTCCCACCCTGGCTTTGTGGTTTCTCTCTTTATAACCCCTTCAGAAACCTAACCTAGTTGCATAGCTCTGCAATTCCAATGCCTCTGTGCCACTGGGTACCAGCCTAAATAAAGTGCTTCTTTTTCTTTTTCTTTTGGACATTGCCTTGTTTTGGGGGTACAGCATAACCAAGACACCAGCTGAAGACTAATGACTTATACAAGTCTACTTCATGGATCTGTGTTTGGAAGGCCCAAAGGTCAGTGGTGGAAGCTAAAAAGTCTATGCCAGTGGGGTGAAGGATCTGTGCCAGTAGGTTGATGGTTCTACACTGGAGCCAACAATCAACTCTCAAAATAAGGACCAGGGTTCCCCCTGAAAACTACTGCAGCCATCCTCAGTGACAATGAGGCCCTCAGCTTCTCCAAGGATGAGAACAGCTCAATACATATCAGGAAGCCAACATGACAAACTTCTGGAGACTGATCTCTGGAGCCAGGAAGTGATGCTCAAAGTAAGGGCCACAGCTCCCCCAAAGTGAACCACAGCTATTCTCAGCAAAATAGTTCTCTGATGACAACAGCTGAGTTTGTATCAGGGGAATCAGTATGACCAGCCCCTCCAGAAGAATGACTCCAAACAACAACACTTAGGAGAACTCAGACACTAATTTTTCCTCTCCACATCTCCTTTTATGCTGGCAACTTTCCTCAGGTAGGTCATCTACCCTCAGCACCATGCTAATTTAGTTCAGCTAGTGTTAAGTTGACCACCAATTTTTAATCCAGAACATAGGTCAAGTTAGAATGCACACTAAAAAATCATATAAAATTATTATTAGACAAATTTAGACTTGGGTCCTTTCCTCCAAGACATCTCATCACACGCACGCACACACACACACACACACACACACACACACGTAACTATTCCAAGATCTAAAAAAATTAAAAAATATTTAGTGCATTTCTTGTCTTAAGCATTTTGAGTAAAGGAGAGAAACCCTTAGTACTGTGTTCCAAAACAAATTTAATACATAGCAATTCTAGCAATTCTTTCTTTTGAGAAGCAGATATGCTTTCTGAGAATAACTTACATCCTTTAAAGTGTCGGTGATTATTTCATTCACAGAAAAATGAAGCAAATATGAGTACTTTAAAACATGTGACTTGTGGTATGCCATCTTCCCATCCCCAGCTGTCCTTAGGCTCCAGGGAAAGTCAAGCCTTTATAATTCCTTTTTTTTTTAAACTACAGTAGAAGGCAAAGAATTTATCTAATATTTCCAATTATAGACTTTGTGGTTATTTTGTGTTTTGAGATGCACACAGTCCCTAGTGGCTTTGTGTGTGTATGTGTGTGTATTTTTAGTTTTTTTTTTTTTTTTTTTTTTTTTTTTTTTTTTTTTTTTTTTTTTTTTTTTTTTTTTTTTTTTTGTACTGGGGATTGAACCCATGACTTTGTGCTTGCCAGTCCAGCACTTAGGCTGCTGAGCTAAAGCCCTGGCCCTTCTTTAGTTGTTTTTGAAGTATTTGTCAACTGTTGTTCAAAACTTTGGGGTGTGGAGGAGGGAAAGACAGGAAAGGAAGGGGTTCTATTGCAAGCAGTTCTTAATTATGAACATCTTATTTTCAAAAAGCATTCTCTGGTCAAGTTATGCCCTTTCTGTCTGGAAATAATGGCCCAAATTTCACCCAAGTTACACAATACAGGAATTCTTGGTCTGCTACCAATGGACCATGCTGAAAATAGCACCAGCGACTCTCAGTGAGATTCTCACTTCATTAATAAACAACTGTTTTAAATGCTGTGAAACTTTTTGACGTTCATTAGAGCCCATCAGTGACATTTCTGCATGTTTGGGTCAAACTACCAGAATTTGAGACTCACACAATTAGATGTTGACCAGAAACTAACCTAAACACCATTTTATCTGTGAGATTTTTTAAAAAACAATTTTTTTCACATGACTTACTCTTTAGTTTGCAAGAAACCTTCTCAAACTGCCAAATTTTCTTTAAATCATAAGAAATGAGCTTATAATTTAAAATAAACTAGTTGAAAAGGCCTCATAGAAAAAGGCAAACATTTGAATTCTGATTTAAAGGACAGAAAGAAAGCCATGTGGATACCTTGGGGAAAGAATTCAAAACAAAGGGAAGAGCAGCATAAAATCTTCAGTTAAGAAGGAACATAGACACCAGGCCTGAGGAATTGTGGAGCAAATAGAGCCAGTTAGGCCTCATAAGTGGAACCTTGCTTGATTTGCAAACATAAGCAAAATTTGAGCTATTTCTTGAAAATGCAAAACTTGAGGATAACCAATAAGAAGCCAATAACTAACTTATATAACTAGGGACTTCCAGTAGGATACAGAGAATAAGGCAACCATATAACTATAACCAGTCAGATTTTTTTTCATGTTTGTCATGGTTGATACATTGTGTCAACTAGCAGTTTAGAAGTGTAACTAAGAAACTCAGCAGGGAGCCAGGGTTCTTACTTTGTAAATATCCTCATCCTGTGTAAGAAGAGACCAAGGAGATTTTGTGAATGCTACAACAGCCCTGGAGGAGGTGGTGGTGGCGTGTGTACAATGTAAAGGAGGAAAAGAAGCTTGCTCTACCCCCATTTCCTTTGGCTGCTTTTGCTGGCTGCTGCCCTGAAGTGTTGCCCCAGTGCGATGCAACCCTGCCATGGAGCCAGCTGATTATGGACTGAAACCTCCACAAACTGTGAGCTAAATAAATCTTTCCTCCCTTCATTTTGGGTGTCAGGTATTTTGTCCCAGCAAGGAGAGAAAAGTAACCAAGACAATGTTTTCCTGATAAAAACCTTCCCTGTGTTCCTTTAGTAAAATCCAAAACTACCTTTGGTTTGGGGCCCATTCAAGAATCATTGTTTGTCCCAAAAAAAAAAAAGTCTAGGAAATTTATTATGCATCAGTTTATCTTTTAAAAAATATGTCTAGTATGTTCAAAGAGGAATAAAGTGCCCCAAATGGCTGGAACAAGTGAGGGTAAGTAATAGAAGAGGAGGCAGACAGATTTGGAGGTTGATAGTGGAGGCAGATCACATAACGACATGGGTTAAATTACACATGTGGTATAATCCCAGCACTCTGAGAGGCTGAGGCAGGAGAACTGCAAGTTTGAGCCTACCTTGGACAATTTCATGACTTAATGAGATTCTATCTTAAAAAATTTTTAAAAGGGCTGGGATGTAGTCAGTGCAAAGGCTCTGAGTTCAATCCCCAGTACCACCAAATAAATAAACAAACAAAAATAAAAATAAAAAAGACATGAGTTAATATAAATTGATTTACTTTGGCTTTTGCTGGAAGTGAGTTTGGAAGCCATAGAAGGATTTTGAGCAGATAAAAAAATGTGACATGATTTGTGTTTTAACAGAATTGCCTGAATGTTACCTTGCTGAAAGAAGGCAAAAATAGAGAACAGTTAGAAATCTAGTGCGGAGAACCAGAGAAGGGCCCTGAGATCCAGCCATGGCCATGGTGGAACCCAGGAGCCTGCACAAAGAAGCAATTCGCCCACCCTCTTGGTAAGCGCCTTCCTCTGGCGTGAGCCAGGAGGAGACCCTGCAGTGTCTATTTGAGCCTACCAGTGTGCGGGCTTGGAATCAAACATGCCACCCCCCCCCCATTAGCAACTGGGGACAGAGGTCTGAGCATCTCTTGGCAGGATGACTGTATGCAACATAGCAGATATGGGGGGGGGGTCTCCTCTATCTTCTCTTTGAAAGCAACTGTTGTTTTCAGTTTTATTTTCATTATGATTAATTGCTTTACTCTATTCAATATTCTCTTTCGATTGATTTTATAATGTTCTGCCTTTGCTTTGATTCTGCTATATTTAATTGACTAGACAACTATTGTGAAGATAATGAGATATATTATGGTACCTATTACTATTATCCCAGTAACCTGCTGTGAAGTTCTGTACCAAATTCACTGCACTGTCTCAACTGGCTTTGTTCTGTCTTGTTCTGTTGTATTTCTATTACCTTCAAAATTTAAAAAAAAAATCTAGTGTAGTAAGTCAGTTAATGAACAATAATGGTTTTGATCAGGACGATATGAGTGGAGATGGTAATGAATTAGATTCTAGATATATTTTTTCCCTTAACTTTATTGAGATGTAATTTCTAACAAGATGTACCCATTCAAATGTTCATTATTTGTTGGGTGTGTGTATTTACAAAATTGTGTGCTACTACCGCAATTGAAGTATAGAATACTTCATTAACCCCAAAGAGCTCACTTGTCCTTCTGCAGTCAGTGAACTCTGCCCAATCCAGGCAACTGCTGGTTTGCTTTGTATCATTATGCATTAAATTTCTCTTTTCTATGGTTTTATATAAATTGGGACACTTTATTTTTGTGTCTTAAAAGTTCTTATAGTATTTAGGGTTTTAAAAATTGTATTTGTACATGCATGCAATACATGATTATATTTATTGTGGGAAGTTGGTACATGTACATAACACATCTTAATTTTCCTTTACTTCCTCTTTCTCTCTCTTTGTCCTCTCTGTCTCATTTCTAGGTGCCCATCCCATTTGCAAAAGGCTTTTGATCTATCTTGAGTTAATTTTTCTACATGGTATGAGTCAGTGATCTGACTCATTCTTCTGCATGAGAATATATAGTTGTCCCAACAACATTTATTGAAAGACTATTCTTTCCCCCACTGAATCATTTAAAATCTATGTATGCATTTATCTCTGGACTCTAAGCTATATTTTTTGGATCTTTATGTCTATTCTTATGTTAGTATCACACTTCATTGATTATTCTTGGAATAAGTTCTGAAATTGGGAATTGTGTGCTCTCCAACTTTGTTCTTATGCTATTTTAGATTTCTTGTATATCAGTATGAATTTTAGGAATAGGTTTTCCATTTCTGACAAAAAGTGTCACTGGAATTTCCATAAAGAAGTGCATGAAACTTACAGATCAATTTGAGGAAACTTCCATGTAAGCAATATTGTTTTAAATCTTTATCTTTCCATTTACTTGGGACTTTGCTTCAATAATAGTTTATAGTTTTCAATGTACAATTCTTGCACTTCTTTGGGTTAATTTATTATTATGTCTGTTGACACTTGTATACAGAATTGTTTGCTTAATTTTACTTTTGGATGCTTTGTTGTTAATGTAAGAAATGCAACTAATTTTTATATATTGATCTTGTACTCTGCAACTTTGCTGAACTCATTTATTAGCTCTAATAATATTTTTAAAAATTTCTGAGGGCTTTTCTTCTTTATATAAAACTATGTTACCTGCAGGGAAAGACCATTTAACTTTTTCTTTCCAGTTTGGATGCCTTTATTTATTTTTCTTCACTACTTGCCTTGACTTGAACCTCCTGTTGAACAGAAGTGGTGAGACCAGATGTCTTTGACTTGTTCCTCATCTTAAGGGTGGAAGCATTCAGTCTTTTATCCTTAAATATGATGTTAGCTGTGGGTATTTTATAGATGCCCTTATATTTTGAGGAGGTTTTCTTCTATTCCTAGCTTGTTAAGTGTTTTATCATGAAAAGATGTTGGATTGTGTCAAATGCTTTTCTTATATGTATTGAGATATTTATATACTAATTCTTTTTTCTGCTAGTTCAAATCTATTGTTGATTCCTTCTGGTGAATTTTCCATTTCAGTTATTACACTGTACTTTTCAACTCTGGGATTTCTATTTGTTTACTTTTAATTTTTTATTGATAATTTATTTTTAAGGTGTCTTTGTCATGCTTTTCTTTAGTTCTTTAGATATAGTCACCTCAGAATATATTCAAAATATCTGGATTTAAATTTTTGTGAAAAAGGTCCAAAACCTGGGCTTCTGGACATTTTCTGTTGATTAGTTTTCCTGAAAATGGGATATTTGTTCTTGTTTCTTTACATGCTTTGTAATTTTGTTGTTGTTGTTGAACCTGGGCAATTTGTAAAATATAATGTGGCAAATTAGGAAATCAAATTCTTTCTCTTTGCTTAGAGTTATTGTTGACTACAGCAGTAGTTGTTTGTTTATTCAGTGACTTTTATGAAGCTATACTACCTATTGCATGAAGCAGTTGTAGTCTTTCATTGATTGGTTTAGTGGTCCACTAATAATTGCATTGAGATACCCTAAATTCTTGGAACCAAAACATACCTGTCTTTGCTGAGGGGGTTTGTACTTGTGTTGAAGGCACACCTTAAGCACTTAATCAGGTACAATAATAGCTGGGTTCATGAAAGCTTCTATTTATGAACAATTTGGTTTGCAAACAGAAGCAATTGGCAAAATTTTGCTTCCATTTACAAAGTCTGCATCAGGTTCTTGATAAATGCCAATGTAGTCATCTTTCCCAGACCCGTGGAACAAATTAAGTTCATAAACCAAAGAAGCACCATGGTAGAATATAATTCTGCATTATCCCTCATTTTCTGTTTGTGTAGAGCCTTAAGGACAGTCAGGGATGACTGATGTATAGCAGTGGTAGTACTAGATGAATTCTAAGTCAAGATAATAAGAAATCTTTCCAGCCAGTGTTCTAAGAAACCACCAGACAGATCAATTAGTGACACTGCTTTGTGAAGGAAGCCCATCCTTCTTGTCTAGGTATCTGGAAGGTGAGCTGTTATTTTCAAGAGTACTACAGGTAGTAGGGATGCTATCAGGGTATTCTGAAATACCATGAAACTCATTGTCATCGACAAGATTCAGCTGTTTTTCTAGAAAAGGCAATGCCAAGGTTGCTGTAAATTTTTGGTTTATTTATAGAGTTCTGAAAAAGTTGATTCAGATGTGTTTTTGGCCAGTTTTTACATTGCTCTTGGGAAATTTCAGTTTCTTACCCTGCTATTTTCACTGACATCATTTTTTAGTGAATCTCTTTTAATGAATGGGAGGTAGCAGAAGTAACACTGAATGTCTTCCAAGGCTAGGTCAGAAAAGGTGGTACAGTTTCCACCTTGCTCACTCTTTTGAGGTAGTTATCACTGGTACAAGTGATAAATGATGACAGTCACCATTTTGGAAGAAAGCCCAGTATAACAGAAAGGCTATGTGATAGTGCTCAAGCCAACAGTCTAGATAAAGCCCAAGATGGCACCCAGTATTCCCTGTCAGTCATAGAAGAGTGAATCTTCACTGGATTCTATCTCTTGCTAGAATAAGCAGCCCTTGTTAAGTAGAGGCAGGATACTTACTGCCTCACTGAGGCCTGCTTTGATTGCAATTTCATGACTAAAATCAGGGTTATTGTTTTAAATCATTAATTTTTGGAATTGTTTTTCACACAGCAATAGGTAATTGGAATAGAGTCAGTTATCTGAAAGATGTGCTGCTGAGACCATAAATCTAAATTAAAGGTAACAGTCTTGAGTGGAAGCTGGAAGGTCCTCACTGGGAGAATTAATAAAAGCCAAATATTCTTGAAGATGCTCCTGGTGGAAACCTGATGCCTCTCAAAGAGGTCATTGGTGAAAGATTAATGGAAAGTGAAAAATATGCTTTTGTAAATTGGAGAAGAGAACCTTGATATATAGTAGTGAAATGTTAGCTTCCCTGTCTCTTCTACTAACATGAAAACTACAAAATTTACTGGATGCTCTAGCTAAGAAGATTTCCAAAGTGCTCAAGCCGTTGTTTGAGTCTCTTTGTTGCTTACCATTAAGTGCAAAAGCAAACTGCTAAAGAATGACTGTTAAAGATTAACAAAGCTTACTGGCTTGAGAAATAAAACTGTTTTTCATTTTCACCTTTTCCAGATGATAAGAAAACACAGTAGGAAAATGTAGCCAAACATATTACTGTAATATAGATAGATGATAGACAGATAGATGATAGATAGATTGATTGATTTTACAGGGACCAAGGGCCCTCTTCTACTGAGTTATACCCCTATCCCTTTTTATTTTGAGACAGGGTTTCACTAAGTTGCCCAGCTTTGTCTTGGGACTTGTGATCCTTCTACGGTAGTGTCCTAAGTAGTTGAAATTATAGCCATATGTCATCACACCCAGCTAATTATAAGACTTTTGATAAGTCCTCAGAAAGATTTAAGGTGGTGCTTCAAGCAAATAATAGTTCTTGTAAATATTTTAAAAGAATGTCTTAAAGATCTCCATTAAAGGGCTGGGGATTTAGCTCAGTGGCCTAAGCATCTGCCTGGCAAGTGTGAGGTCGTGAGTTTGATCCCCAGTACCAAAAAAAAAAAAAAAAGAAAAAAGATCTCCATTAAACTTAAGGATCTTATTTATGGTCATTGTCCTATAGTAATCTTTCAGGAAAGAAAAATGGAGACCATTTTAACTTGACAAAATTTGTGAATGCTGCTTTTGTCTAATGAATTAACTATCAATGAGTCATAAGAAACTAAGATAGTTTTTAAGAAAATTGTATCAGAAGAAATACTACCAGCTTGAACCTTCATGTCTTTCATTGTCTTGCTGAGCTCAATTTGTTTTTTTGTCTCTTCTTTAAAGTGCTCCAACATTTTATTGGTAAAAATCCTTTATCTGTTTACATTCTCTAAGCTCATTAAACATCTTATGCATTTGCTTATGCAGACATTCCTTGTTTAATGACTGAGTTCTGTTCCTGCAACTAGGGTTGTTAAATGAAGTGGTCACTAAATAAAGAATTGTATATAGTATGTACATTATGATTTGCAGAACAAAGAAATGTCAACGGAAACTCCAACTTGATGACTTTGCTTTTATTTGCGTAACTCTCACATGCAGTATAACAGAACATAGAACTATAGTAATGCACTATATAGTACAAGCAGAAAAAATTATAGGACTGTACAAACAAGGTGTACAGTGCAACAAAAAAGATTCTGAGGTTCTTTAAAGATGTACAGAACTGTACAAAAAAAAGATAAAAAGACCGAGTGTTGGGTCATAAGTCCAAACACTCATTAAACAGGTAAGTTGTTAAAAGAGGAACATCTGTGTTTCTTCTTTTATCTCTTTAAACATTTTAATTATTTAGCTTTTGAGTTTTTTGGTTTTGGTTTTCAAGATCAGCTTTTGAGTAGTTAGGGAATTTTCAGAGGTATCCTGTTGCCTCACTTTCACATGTTTTTATTTATTTATTTATTCATTTATTTGCACTGTGGGTTGAAGAGGTTTTAGGGTAGAGAAACTGTTACCACAGAGATCCTTTAGATTGTCTTCCTGTTATATATTCTAGGATGTGGCCATGTTATGGTGTTTGCCCCTCTTCAACCCATTCAAAGTAATATTTGAGTCTCCTTAGTACCCAGTCTTCTTCTGGGTGCTTGATCCACAGCACCACTCAGAGGGGAGAAAACAGACTGCAGTAATGACAACAACACAAAGACAACACCAGAAAAACAATTAAAAGCAACAATTATGCCACCACTGGTAATTGGAAAGAAATCAGCAATAATTATAGAGTCAAAGATAAATTGGATACTGACATAACATAGTACCTAATAAAGGTTACAACTACACCACCGCTAACAATCAAAAAGAAATTTGCAATAATAATGTAGACACACAAAGACTAAATATTATCATATAGTAAAATCTACCAAAGAAACAACTATTCCTCCACTAAGAATAATAAAGAATTCAGCAATAATACAGAGTCAGCTCAACACCTAAAAATCAATAAATAAAAATGGAGAAGTGGGGGAAGAGAAAAATAAAAGAAGTAAAATTTAAAAAAAAGAAGATGTGAAGGAGAAAAAATGAGATAAAAAAATTAAAGATTAAAAATAGAGTTAGGTAAACATAATAGAAAAAGAGAATTAGGAAAAAGAAAAGAAATAAGCAAAAAGGACAAAACAAAGAACAGAGGGAAAAAATTTAAAAAGAATATAAAACAAAATATAAACAAAAAGGAAAATGAGTTCAAAAATTTCCTCTCTGCATTTGGGTGATTTATTTCCAGCATGTTTTATTGGAACCCAGTAGGAATGGAGCTGGGAGAGTGAGCCACAACTACAGCCTATTTTATTTCTACACCCACTTTTGGCTGTATGATTGCTGAGTGCTCTCTGCCTTTCCCACAAGGTATAGTGTCTGCTTAAAGCTGTGTCCACTCCAGCAGCTCTTACTGTTTGTGCCTTTCTGAGTACTCCAAGTGACCTATGGGCTCATGAAGATATATTCCATATTGCAGAGGTCCCTCAGTCCACATACTCCCAGGATGTGACAACTGTCCACGCCAAAGAATACCCCTGATCATATTGGCATATACGGAGAGCAAACAGAACACTAGCTTTGTGCTGAAAGTAGGGGGTAAGGAGGGCCAGCACTTTCAGACCCAGCCCTCTCTAAAAGCCATACGTGACAGCGCCGCCCCTGCACTGTCTTGACAAATTCTTTGTTTAGGTCAGAGAGAACCTAGAAACCACCTCTAGAAGGAGCCTCCAGCACCCCAAACTGGGTAACAGGAGCAGTCACTTTTGTTAATAGCTGCCTTTGTGGTTTATGATAACTGTGGGCTTTTGTGATCTGTGGTTTCTACTTGGGGCTGTGGACACTCTCCAGACTTGTCTTTGTGCTTACCTTCCTGGGAGCCGGGGTTAGCTTTCCGAACTGCTTAGTTCTTTTCTCTGTGTTGTCCTTGGTTTCTCTAGTTTCTTTGTGGTTTCTAGCTTTCCTGTTAGCTCTTGATTCCTTTGTTTTTCTCTTAGCTAAGTTGTTTTGTAGATGTTTCAATTCCAGGTCCCAGAGAGGCTGTAATTTGCAGCCAGCCTGTACTCTGCCATTTTTAATCTCTTTCTGTGTATCCAGTGTAGACTTTACAAGGTCAGGCATTGCCATTTTGCTGATGATGAAACTGAAAGTCAATGGGATTCATTTGAGAGTAAATTTTAAGAACTAAAGTAGCACAATAGCAAATAGTGCCAGGCACCAAACCCACATATGTATGATGCCAAAGCACAGATATTTTCCATTTACCATGCAAAAGTTCAGAAAAACCTATACTTGAAAGTTGTTGGGGGGGGGGGACATTAATGATGACCCTGGAAAAGTTACTATATCTCTAGCAGCTTCAGTTTCTTATTCTGTTAAAACAAGGAAATGACACTTATATCTTAGGAACCCTATGAATATGGCTGTGTAAGAAAAGATTCTGTAACCTGTAAATTATCTTCTAAACACTTACCAAAACTATGTGAAGAATTGGTTTATTTCCATAGTACTTTCTTATAATTTGGGGGGAAAGTGATAATTTCTCTGGCTTTTTACCCTGGAAAAATGCTAAAAGGATACTGTTCTTTGCCTCCTTCTCTATATTGTCTTATTCTCCTTAAATCTTTTATTCTCTTTGTGTTGGGAATTAAACCCAGGGCTTCACACATGCTCAGCACATATTCTACCACTGAGCTACATCACTAGCCTTTATACTTAAATTTAATAATGTACACAAAATGGTACAGTTTTAGTCAACATTCCTTTCAAACACCAACATCACTTTCCTCCTGTGTGTTCAGCCAAAAATTACTTTTATTACCTTCTATGGCCTTTTAAGATCTGTTAGCAACAACATGCAATATTACAACCATTGTTAAATTCCTATCATATTGTTTTGAAAACCTTACTGTTATTATTTTGGGCTTGTTGTTTCTCTTTTGCTTTTTGTTTTTCTTTTCTGAGTCTTTCTGGCTCTTAAATAAATAAGATCTGTTAGCATACAGAGAACTTGTCTCAGATGACCCAGAAACCATGAGTGAACACTAGTGAAACTAACATGCCAGTAGATTTCACTTGTGCCTAGCACTTGTGCCTAGCATGATGAGGTTGGCATAGGCAAGCCAGCAATACTTGCTTATTCATAGATATCTGTGCACTCCTCAGCTGTAGGGTGGAAGAGGACTATGGATTCTACCATGGTCAGGGTTACACTGTGGGTGGAGACTCCACAGCCAAGGAAGTTATGTATCATTGCTGCAGAAAGAATGACATACTCAACAGCACGAGCCTCTCCTTGATCTCTGCTACAGCTAGCTGTCGCCAGATTCTTCCAAATGGGCAACACTGCTTAGTATTAAATTTATTTTATGTTAACAGAAAGTATCTGATTATGTAGATTTTCTTTTCAGAAACTTGTTTTTTTCAAATAATCTTCAGGAATAGGGAGAATAGTTTGGACTAAAGATCTATAGAGATTTTAGGTAAATTAGTTGACTTTTAAAAAATAATTTATTTTGGACTGTTTTCCTATCATTTTACTACAAGTAAGTTAGGAATAACTGAGTGTGCTTTTTACATATTTACAGATTTACCTTGTTCCTAGTAGTTCCTAGTTTTATTAAGTTTAGCTATATTCCATGACCATTTTTGTAGGTCAAAGATAGTTGAATGTAAGTAATTTCATATGGTCCCACCTAATTATGTTGTAAGAACTAATGCTCGGGGCTGGGGATTTAGCTCAGCGGCATAAGTGCCTGCCTTGCAAGCAGGCAGTTGTGAGTTCGATCCCTGGTACTGATTAAAAAAAAAAAAAAAAAAAAAAAGAACTAATGCTCTTTGCTTACACGGCTATTTGATGAAAATACCTAATGTACTTCTCTATTTCTAGTAACTTTGTTACTACTTTCCTGGCCTTTTCCAACTTAATATTTTACTTTTAGTAAGATTTTCCTACTTCTTTCCCTTTTTCACCTTATGGTAGCTTAATGATTACTTCAATCTTTCCTGGAAAGTTTATACATACCTTGGTTCTAGAAGTTCCAGAAATGTCACCAGCTCACAGAACTTTTCAAGTCTAAAAAGGCTATCTTCACTACTGATCATTGAGCTGTTAAGAAAGTATACCATATAAACTAAGATGACAAATTAGTACCCACCTTCCAGAGAATATAAAAGCTCTTTCAGGCCATACATAGTGCCATCTGGTGGTTCTACACAGGAATATTAGCCATATCATTACTGGAGTGTATATGTCTAAGAATCTATGCCGGGGGTTTAGCTCAGTGGTGTAAGTGCCTGCGTTGGCAAACACAAAGTTGTGAGCTTGATCCTCGGTACCAAAAACAAAACAAAACAAAACAAAACAAAACAAAACAAAACACAACATCCCATTGTTTTTTTTCTTCCCCTAAAGTTCAGGGGAAGTTTTTGTAATTGCTGAATGGTTTTGTCTTTAAAAAAAATACAGAAAAGCCGGGCATGGTGGCACACTCCGGTAATCCCAGCACTTGGGAGGCTGAGGCAGGTGGATTGTGGCAAATTCGAGACTAGCCTGGGGTACAAAGTGAGCCTGAGGCCAGTTTGAACCGCATAGTGAGACCCCGCTTCCACAAAAAAAAACAAAAAACAAAAACACACTCCAGATAGTAGTAATTTGTATGTAAATGTGATCAGAACTGAAGATTCCAGTTCTTACACAAAATGATTCACAGCCAGCAATGCAAGCCATTTGGACATTCCTCCCCCCAAGCCTCCCCCCTCCACCCTCCCAGTAACGGGGCGGGGGGGATCAAACTCCTGACCTTGCATTTGCCAAGCAGGCACTTATGCTGCTGAGCTAAACCCCAGGCCCTGCCATTTTCTTTCTTTTTCTTTTCTTCTTCTTCTTTTTTAATAGTGAGTCTGAAGATATAAGAGTAATGTTTCCTGGAGGTGTTTTTTTCTTTTTCTTTTGGGTACCAGAATCAAACTCAGGACCTTGCCCATGCCAGGCAGACGCCTGTGCAACTGAACTATATCCCTGGCCCATGTTTCCTGGAGTTGCAAAGATATATGCAAGTCTAAGAGTAAAGATAGGAGGTGGGCCATAAACTGACATGTTAACCTAATAGTCTTATTTTGATAAATAAGCAAATATATATTCCAGAAGTAGTAAAATGTCTAGTCTTTTTATCCAGTGTTAGGTAGTGCTTTAAGTGTGTTATCAGCCTTTTAAATACTAAAATATTCAAATCCAAAGTAAAACATGCTTCCAAGCCTTTTAAAATTTTTTTTCTTCTTTTTGAGATTGTCTCACTGTGTTGCCCAGGCTGGTCTTGAACTTGTGGACAGATTGTACTTACTGTTCCTAAGAATCATTTCTATTGACCGCTAATGATTTCACTTTCCCCAATCAGAACACATCAGGGCCTGTGTAATATTACTAACAGAGAGCAAAACAGAGAAATCATCATCTAAATAATGAAGTCTTCAGGATTTAAAAAGCATCTCTCAGAAAAGTCATCCGTTTGGTTTGCTTTTACGGAGTTTATCACAAGGTGGGAGGGAGAAGTTCTGCTTGGAAGTGACAATATGGGCTGTCTGCCATCAGCAGTATCTTTTGAACTTGAACTTTGGTATTCTGTGTCCATCTAACACAGGACCACCAGTGTACTGGTGCAATGAGGGGCTGCTGTGCACATATCTTTCCAATGCTGCCTTCAGTGAGGTTATTTTGGTAGCTTGTTCTTAGTTGGAAAACCAGATGTTAAACATTAGCATACCACTGCACAGGACTAAACTTTCTTGAATGTTCTTACTGATGTTGAATTATTGATTTTTAAGGTATAAGAGTGGGTCTTCACAGGTTGATTGAATGAAGTCTAAAAAAAATCACTAATTTCTGTATGGACCTACAACAGCAGAAATAGTTCAATCAAAATCATACATACTAATTCTTAGGATCCCAGTTATCCAGGATCCAAACCGTTAATGCAATTCTGTATAGCTGGTATTAGTCTAACACTCTAGGGTTCTCAGTCTCTAAGACAGCTTGAAATTGTGAAAATCAAAGGGTGTTCTATAAAAAGCATAATCAGTCTGATAAAAAAAAATTTTCCACTGATGCCATGTTTGTTTAAAAATCCTCCTCAGGAAAGATATTTCAGAAACTGTATACAGATTAGAGATGCCAATGAGAAACAGACTCAATTCAACATTGTGTCTGTCAGCTGACCAAGGTAAAAATGAGGACTCCCTTTGTATCCAAATGCAATTTCCTGAGAATTTAATTTGCTAAATTCTGTCACTGTATTGCTATATGCATGTCTCCTCTCATTTTCATGATTAGGTATTATTTGCCTTAATCTTGTCATTTGGTGTTTATACTGATTACTCATGTCAGAGACTTTGTAATCCTTGTGCAACTCATCACATCTCTTACTAGAGTATTACCCATGTCAAAGGTAACAGAGTAAATGTTTTGAGGTGCAGCAAGTGACTTTCTAAGTCTTTCAGAGGGTAAGATTCACTTTGTAACTCACTTCGGTCAACAATTTTTTTTTTCACTCTTTGCACAAATCTCTCACATTGAAGCTTATGTCCACTCTTCTTATTGTTTGGATTCAGGGTAGATAAAGAACAGTTGGTTACCATCTTCCATATAATGGTCCTTAATATTCATATTTGGGTGGATATTACATTCAAGGCAAGAGTTTACAGCCTAGTGTTATGACTGGCTGAGGCTTTATTCTATAAAAATATTTATAGATGACTGCGCTTTTAAATGAGTTTATGAATCTGGCCCTCCCCCAGGCCAATTTCAGTGGGTTCTCAAGGCAAGGCCAGGAAGTCCAAGAGACCAGACATTGGAAAACAAACATTATGAAGCTTTCCTGTAGACTTCATTCACCTCATCAACCTTCAGTATCATTTGGTACCACAAATTTGGGTCAACTGTTTAAAACACTGAAAGAGATCAATGCCTGTAGCCCTATCCAGGTTAAGTACTTACCACAAAATTTTGTACTTTTCTTACCTTATTAGTCATACAATACACTCCAACTTTGGCTTCTGATGTTTACATTAAATTTTATTAAAGTCATTAAAATTTATTTCTTGCTTTTTTAATGAATTGGAACTTTTTACCTCTTTTATGACTATTTTTCTTTTTCTTTTGAGTCTGTTGTCTAAGAATGTTTATATTTCCTTTTACTTTTATTAATTTCAGCTCAGTTCTTGAATCATTTATTTGGTCCAATAAAAGGTCACATTTTTATACAACTTTGAAGAAAAATGGTTACCTTCATTTCTCCCAAAATTTCACTTTATGCTCCTTCTTTATCATCTGTCAGAATGAACCCCGCAGACCACTGAAAAGCTTTTTAGGATTAACAAAGATCTGCAGATTTGGGGTGCTATTTAAATAACAGAAGACATAATATAGTTTCCCCTTCCAACAGCCAATAAAATATTTACCAGTCTGAGAGATGTCAAGTGCTAAAGGAATCAAGACAAAACATAAGGAATTTGTGAAGTGTTCAAAGTGTAGCATACTCTTTCCAGAAGGTTGTGACAGAGACAGAAACAATTTTTGAAATTGTCTTAGATACAGGAAATAAGACCACTGAGTATTTACAGGTCTACCCAAAAGACAGTTGTTTTACTAATTTCTATGACAAAGTTTACAGCATATTTTAAAATTAGGGTGATATTCAGGTCTTTGTTATGACAAGATGATGTGCTCATGTTTAAGCAAATTTGGTGTATCCCACTGGGTTATGTGTCATTCAGTGATATGTGCTCCCTGAATCAGGAGCCAGATGGTGGATATAGAAGTCTTTTGCAAGAATACATCTCTATAGACAAAGACATCGCATTGGACTTGGTGACCAGGCTGACACTGAATGCAACTCAGTCACGGTACTTAAATCACATTAAGACTCTCTTTTATTTATGGCTCTTCTTGCAGTTTTGTCTGGCTTTTATGTCTAATTGCTAGCCTCCATGTGGTGATATGATGTGCTACCAACTCTTTATCTTTGCCAAAATGAACTCTGCATCCCTTCCAGATGTAGTTTCTAATAAGTTCATTGTTACATAAATCAAATGTAACTAAGCATGAACTTAATTAATACCTTGTTTTTATGTTTTTAATATTCTTGATAGTGCTCAGGCCAATTTTACTAGTGTCAGTGTGGGCACTGTCTGCTGTAAAGATCTAATTTTACACATGAAAGGACAAGGAGGTATGTAGTCCCAATATGAATCGTTTTGTGTTTCGGTGCTTGGAAACGCTGAGGAAGGCAACAACACAAGTCTAGAAATCAAGCTGATACCTAGTTTAGTATCTGTTCTATTACTCTCTAGTTTCCTTCCCTTCCCAGTAACAATCACAGACTTCAAATCTGCCTTCATCGTGGTCACTGATAGCATCTTCACCACCACCCTCACAAATTGGCTATGGTGGGAGCCACATTTGTTTTTATTTTTTGTATTTACTTGGTAAAAGAAAAGCCAATTTCTATCATTTGGGTGTTTCTTTCAGGATTGTGATATCAGAGAAAGTAGCTGTGTGAAAATTCATGACAATGGCAAATAAAGCTATTCTCAGACAAAAGCCTGCTTTCTTCTTGCATCAGTTTGAACAAATGATTTTTGAAACAGTTCCCCTTCTATAGCTCTAGTCCATAAAGAAGCAAAGTTCAAGCGGTCTATTCTCCTTCTGGTTGGCTCTTCAAGCATATCCACCTGGTTGCGTCTGACACTGCTCAGAACAGTCTCCCTCCCAGTACCCCTTCACACTAGGTCTTTTAATGTCCACTTTCGGAAAACTGTTCTACTTGCCTAGCTTAATGAACCTCATCATGTTCTCTATACTATTTCTTAAGTTGTCTACTTGTACATATTTTGTGATTATAATCTTGACCTTCAATACTTGCTAATATTACTCCTTAAATCACCAGTATTTACAAAAAGTGATTAGGCTGAGGCCCTGTGACAGATGTTTACTAAAAGACATCAACTCACCTAAAAGGACATACTGTAGGATTCAAAACTCTTAAGCTAAATCTGTACCAACAAACTTATTTATTTTCTTTAAAATCAAAGAAAGAAATTTTTTCTTTAGAACCACAGAGAGCTATTACTCCTAAAAGAGCAATGGAGTTTATTCACTAAGTGTAGGGGAGTTAATCAAAATATTTTCAGCATTATCTTTCCTAATAAGTAAGACCTCCAGAGTGAAAAGTATCACTTGGAAAATGGTTATAGTTTCCTTCTGCTCTAATAGTCTGTAGTCAATTCTTTTTTATTCTCCTTTAGTGTTTCATATTAACATCAGTTCTTTCTGGATGGGACCTTTCATTGATGGTACAGTTTTACCTTCCTATACTCACATTTGTCTTAATTACATTTAACTGGTAAAAATATTGAAATTTTATTTTTAGGATGCAGGTGAGTGAGGGAAGAGTGACAACAGGCCTGAAAAAATTGTCTGGTCTCTACATTGAAAATTTTAGATATAATCTCTGATATGAGAGTAATTCAAGAATGAAGAGCAACAAAACATCAAAAGCAATAAAGACTACTACATCACTTCCCTCTAGAAGTTGACTTACTTCACAACCTGTTTCACGTAGGAAAGACAATCATAATACTACTTTCTCCTGCCAGAGATGATTTAGAAGGAGCAGTGTGCCATGTCTGCCACGACAATATAGGTCAGCTAAAGTGATTCTTTTTTTCTTGTTCTTAAAGTCTTAACTGCTTTTGAGGGCTTACGTGAGGAACCACTCCGACTGTTTCAAATCTCAGGGGCATCTAAGGATACCTGAGAACATGACCTTTCCTGTCTAGCACAGGTGTATAGTGGGAAAGTTATGTAACCATGACTTAGCACAAGTAAGCACCCATGTGCTGGTTACAGCACTATAGAAGAATGTAAATGTGAGATAACAATCTATATAAAAATTATATAATAAAGACGCAGGCAGCTCTTGGTCTGGTTTTGTGCTGTGCTCCATGCTGCGTGCTATTGTTGCTGATGTGCCACACATGTGCATTCTTCAACCTTGGGACTGCACCTGCAAAAATCTCCCTGGGGTCCCCCTAAGCAGGTCAGCTGATGTAGTCAGCAGGACACTGAGGCAGTGGTCTCATGGAGGCTGTGGAAACAGCACTCCAAAACAAGGGAGAACCCTAGGGAATGGCTAATAAGTGACCCCAGCTTCCCTATGGCTACCTGTAGCAACCTTGGAAGCTTAAAAGGCCCCTGAGGACTAGAAAACAACTGTTTGGAACCCAGGGATGTCTTGCAAGCCTTGGAAGCAATTGACAGAAAAATTCTTCCCCCTTGCCATGAGATGGGACAAATGGCTTGGCTATTTTTCACTCTCTTCGATTGCAAAAATCAAGAGGTAGATGCCCTTGTCCAACAAGTAGACCAGCTGCAACAGGTACAGGAGAACCTTGAACAATGGCTGGTTACTACAGAGCTCACTTTGTGAGGGATGGGAAACACTGCCTCCTCCAGAAAGTCCTCATGTTTGAAAAATCCCCAAGAAAATCTGGTTTTGCATGCTAGGCTCATTCATCAAAAAATGCAGGTAAAGCAACCTCGAGCCCAAAGAAAAGGACTGAGAAGGCTGCCTCCCTCTACCCACACACAACATGCATGACCCACAAAGCCATGAAACAGCAGGAGCTAACAAACAATTAAAGCAGAAGGTGGACAGAATAGTGCCTGCATGGCTGCTATGGCTATGGGACAGTGGGGCTGATAACATGCAGTTAAACCCACAGGAGACGTCCCAAATACCCAGCATAGATAACACAATCTCTACGAGACAGGTTAAGCAAGATGTGCAGAAGTTAGCCCCAGAAGCAGATAATCAGATTGTGATAAACTGGTTGATGGTAGTGACTTGCCTGGTTTGGGAGAATCCAAGTGACCTGCTGGAGCAAGTAACTAGACTTAGTAGTTACTGTGCTACATAAAATGGGCATGTGGCAGATGTCTGCACTGCACTCCAAAGCCCAGATAAGGAACTGCTGACAAAACACATAAAGGACATAATCCTGGTGAGCAGTTAGGCTAGCACATTCAGGTCAATGACAGCCCTCTAGCCCCCTTTACAGATCACCTACGAAGCTGTTAATGCTTTGGCCAGGTTGAGAGATGTGGAAATGACACTCCACAGAAAGACGAGATCTGTAAAAACTGTACTGACAAAGGAAAAGCTGGGGGCAGGGTGTCTGGGTGAATGGGGCTGTCCCCAAGGGCAGGCTGTGGGACCACTGAAGGTCAGTAAGTGCCAGATTTGGATGGACCTGCTGTCTGCTGGGCTAGCCACAGATAAATCAGATGGGCAGCCTTTGTGTAACACCCTAAGTAGCAACACTGGCCAATAAGCTGAGGCCTGAAAGGCCAAAGAGCCCCGGTGAAGCTGGAAGAAATGGCACTGGTCTCCTTTTACTTTAATTAGGAAGCAAACTGAGGTTCTTGGGTCTTGCGGATCTCAGGAGATCAGAGGATACCTGTGGAATTGACTACTGGTCCCCCAAAAATGTACAGCATGTATTAGTACTGATGGATACTGGAGCCGAGTCAATGCTAATATACAGCAACTAGGACCATTATATAGGACCAACTGTACACACAGATGGGTATAAAAGTCACTACATCATGGCCCAGAAGACCCAGGTGACTTTGGGTATTGAGTGCTTGCCCCCACACCTGTTCCGTTTACTGAAAACATACTGGGGATAAACATACTGACTGGTGCTTGGCTCAACACCATGTAGGGAAAATTATGATTGCGAATTTGTGTAATAAAAACCATGGTCCAAGGCCACCCAGTCCATGCATTGCTGACTTTCCCACAGAACACGGGTTGTACACATAAAACAATAGAGGCTATGTGGAGGCCATGAGATGAGATAGACTGTCTTAAAATTGGAAAAAGGAGGGATGATACTCCCTGCAGAGCCCTTCAGTATGCCTCATACAGAAGCCAGATGGATTGTGACAAATGATTGTGAAATCTCACCTTAACACTGGCAGTCAGGACTAATTTGCCTTCACCCAGGAAGGCAGGCAATGGACCTTCCAGATGTTGCCACAAGGATTTTTCCATAGCCCAACTTTGCCATGGCTGGGTAGCCCAAGACCTGACCATGTGGGCCAAGCCATACTGTGTCACTGTTTTGTATTGATTTTATTAACGTGCTTGTCTTGCAGATTTGAGAGCCACCATGCAGAGTCTGAAGGAAGCTTTGCTGGCATACGAATGAACCATGGACAAAGACAAGGTCCAGGGAAATGGCTTGTGTGAAATTTTTGGGTGTTAGATGGTAAGACCAAACCCACTATGGTACACAAATTACAAGACTAAATGGGCTTGCTAGATTTTTGATGGATGTATCACACCTAGCTATCCTGCTGTGCCCTTTATACAAGACGATCAAATGGGGCACAGCATAAGGCTGAACAGATGCAGTGGAAGCTGCTTGCTGGATAGATGTAGTGGAAGCTGTTTTTCAGGACTCAAAGGGCTATTGCATAAGGCAAGCCTTATGCATCACTGACCCTAACCTGCCATTTATCCTGTCAATGTGGATAATGATGGATTTGGCCGGGGCCTAGGGCAAAAAATGGGAAACAACAGTACCCTTTTGGGTTTTGGACACAGTTGTAGAAGGGAACTGAGTTAATACTCCCTGATTAAGAAACAGCAGCAGTGTACGGTGCTGTGCATACATGTAAGGACAGCCCATCCCAAGAGTGGAGTGACACAGGCCCCTCATTCTCCTGCACTGAGGAACATACCTCCAAGAGTGGGCCTCTTTTCTCAACCTGTTGGCAGCCAAATTGACAACAGTTTTGGGACCCATCATGGACACAGCCCAAGAAACAGTCCGAAAAGACAGACTATAGGACTTGACCCCTAGTTCCTATGCAGAAGGGAAAGAGGATCCTCTAACACCTGGTATACTAATGGGTCTACCCATGGTACACCCTGCAATGGACAGCAGTCACTGTCCAGCCCAGTACAAGAGTACTCTAATTTAAAACCTGGTAATTCCAGTGATGACATTGATGAGGACTTTGAAGAACTCTATGATTAAAACATTAGAGTGAGGAGGCTGAAAACACAGCTCAGTGACACAGTGCCTACCTGGCAAGAGCGGAGTTATGAGTTCAATTCCCAATATCAAAAAACAAACCAACAAAACGGTAGCTTGAATGACTTTTTTCACATATAGTTCTATATATCTTGTTTATAAAGCTTCTGTATTTTTTGGTACAGCACACCTTGTTTATACAATACTGTAATTTTTGGTGATTCTACTGTATAGTACAGTATTGTAGTTTTATGTTCTACTGTATTTTGATTTTGTTTTTTTGACACAGAGTCTCATGTGCAGTGCAGAGTGGTCTTGGGCTCAGTGTGTAGCCCTGGCTGGCCTCAAACTATTGGAGATCCTCCTGCCTCAGTCTCCCAAAGCCTGGGATTACAGGCATGTGTCACTATGCTCAGCTGTTCTGTTATACATTACAGTATTGCATGTAAGAGTTATGTGTATAAAAGCAAAGTCATTAACAAAAAACTGAATAGGCAGGGCAAGCCAATGAACAAAGTTGTGTACAATACAATTGCTTATAATGCATAAAAAAGACCCCCTACATATGTATACGAATAATTGGGCCATCTTGAGGGGCTGACACTGGCTGCCAACTTGGGCAGCTCAAGAGTGATAGGACACTATCCCTTGTGGAGTGCCAACTCATGGTGAGACATTTGGGAGTGTGACCAAAAAGCTGATCATGTAGGGTATTATGGTTCTGGACATAAGCCCCTCCTCTCATTGGAAAATGATTTAACAGATGCCTTGACCAAGCATTTCAATGGCTGACCACTAGGAATAGAATGGGACCAAAAATATAGACTGCTGTGTGTGGAATGCTGCTAAGAATAGCATCTAACCAGGAGCAAGGACCATAAACTTAGCCCTCCAAGTTAAATCCCTTGCTCAACATATGGCCTAGACCTTAAATGTTAAATGCCAGACTTTGACGTTGGTATGGTTAAAACTGTTCAAATAAAAGAAAGTAGTTTTGCAAAACCACAGTTCTCAATTTGTTAACTATAGGCACTTGTGCCATTACATACAGAATGTTACATTTACACATCCCAACCTTTGGAGGGGCGTAAGATGTGGGGAACCACTTAGACTGTTTTAAAGCTCAGGGGCATCTAAGAACACCTGAGGACATGATCCTGCTTGTCTAGTGCATGCTCGCAGTGGGATACAGTTATCTAACCATGACCTTAGCACAGGTAAACATGCATGCACAGGCTACATGACCCTATGTAAGAATGTAACTGTGAGATAACAACCTATATAAAAATTATATAATACAGATGCAGGGGCTCTTGCTCTAGGTCTCTGCTCTGCTGCATGCTGCCTGCTCTTGTTGCTGATGTCCCACACATGTGCGTTCTTCAGCCTTGGGACATCACTTGCGAAAATCTCTGTTGGTCCCCCCTAAGCTGGCCAACAGCTTATTACTAAAAATTTTCTAGGTCAAGAATACATATCCATAGTAAATGATTAAATGACTTTTCCCACTTTCAAAAGATGGATGTAACAAAGAATGTAGGCCACATGTAAGAAGGAAGTACAAGTTGGACACAGCTGTGTGCCCGTAATCAACTACTAGTGAGACAGAGGCAGGCAGGATTGCAAGTGAAAGGCTAGGCTGCTAAATATAGTAAGAATCTGTCTCAAAAAACAAAAAAAAGAATGGATTATGACCAATTCTTTAAGCTGTTTTTTAGGGAAGCATCAAAATAGGGCCTAAATCAAGTAAACTCTAAACGAAGGGTTTTAAAATTATGCCATTTGTAGTTTTTCAAAAATCTCCTTTAAAACAGAGTGTAAGGTTCTTATTATGTTTTAAAACTTTTTTGACTTTTTAGTGCTGCATTCCTAACAATTATAGAGGCCCCACATGACCAACCCTACAGTACATTATTTCCTACATTTCCTCTTGCTTTTCTCCAGCCATAATAATTTGCTGTTGTTCTTTCAGTTCACCAAACATACTTCCACTTCAGCTTTTTAACCTCCTTCTCTCAGCTAACTTTATACTTTTTCTCAAGATTAGTAGATAGCTAACTGCCTCAGCTACTTTGACAATCTGTTTTTAATGTCACTTGCTTAGGGATGATGAAATCCTCAAAATTCAGGACAAGGGTATGCTGTATGTAACAAGTGACAACAAAAATTTGCTCAAGGCTTTGGCATGAACTGTTATGATAATTGCGGCAGGGAATAGTGAGTCGAATAGTCTGCAAGTGTAAGGTTCAAAGCTGAAGATTCGGAGCTGAAGAGCCCTTACAAGAATAATGTGGGTTCAGCCTTTCCTGAGAGCTCTTTGGCTTTAGCAATAACTACAGAAGGAAGCAATTTCCTTTTAAACTGTATGGGCCAAACACCACACAGAAGACTATGTTATACTAGTTTCCAACCATCAATTCAACAACTGTGTAAGATTTAGTCTTAAAGGGCATTTATCTACTGTGTCAGAAGATATCTAATGGGATGGATCTTTAAAGTTATGTGTAAGAGAATATAAATTTCTTCTATATCAGTGAATAGCCTTAAAATATTCCTTGTACTGGGCTTTTGGAAGAGGTTTCATGAAGCAATATATAAACCTCCCAAAGGGCTTAAATATACTATGTAAAATAATGGCAGGAACTGGGGAAACCATATTTCATCTCAATAGTAAAAGCTTTGGTTCTGAACTGGTACTACAACAAGTATTTCAAATTAGCATTTGGTCAGTTTAAACAAAGATAAATAAAGGGAAATGGTAGCAAAAAATGTCACCTTCTAAAACAAGGAGTGGAGGTAATACAAAATTTAAATTATAGGATAAAAAATTTACTTACCTTATGCTTTACGTAAACTTCTTTTGAGGGGAGCATGGTACCAGAAATCGAACTCAGGACCTTGCAATTGCCAGGCAAGTGCTGCATCACTGAGCTATATCCTTAGCCCCTTAAGTTAACTTCTTTAAAAATACCAACATTTAAAAAAAATCTATTTCTACACATCTTTATGAAATACAGTAGGAAAGCACACAACTCTTGTATGGTAGGAATAACATTGTTACACTCACGATAAAAAAAGAAGACTTGAGGCAGCTAAAATCCACTGATTTGAAATGTGACTGCTCTTACTATGAATTACCATCTTTCATAGGCTTTAGGACAATACTATTATCACTCCAACTGACATGAACTGCTTATCAACAAAATATTGCTATACCCTCCAAATGCCCTAAAAGCTGACATTAAAAAGTTTAAAAATCTATAAGCGTGTTAGAAAAGTGTATTTTAGCAAATCAGAAACTATGAGTAACCCCTAAAATCAAACAAACAGCAACTATAATCCTCCTGAAAGAGAAAACTTTAACCCAGCTATGTGGCAAGACTGTTTACAACACTGGTAAGGCTCTGAAGGCTGGGGTACTTGTAAGTTCAGACCTGGTAGAGGTATGGCATTGCTCTCCAAACAAGAGAATAAAGTGTTTTTTTCTAGAAGACTTAATATTGGTATAATGTATACTTTTACGACAATCACTAGAGAAAAGCAGAATTAGCAGATTATTTATAGAAAAGTTAACAAGGAATCTAAAACCTAAGATGAATAAACAAGCGAGAACTGAAGCGTGGTCTCCTTGAGGCAGGAAGACTGCAAGTGACAGTCCAGTCTGAGCAATTTAATCAAACTGTTTCAAAAGAAAAAATAATAATTTTTAAAAAGGAATTGGGATACAGACCAGAGCAAAGGCTTTGGGTTCGATCTCTAGTGCTAGAAAAACAATCAAACAAACAAAACACTCCTAAAACTAACAAAAACAGAATCCCCTCCCAAACCAAGAACTATTAAATATTTGAGAAAATCCTTATCATTAAAGAATGGCATTGAACTCAACACAATTAATCCTAAGAAAACAACAAAGGAAAAAAACTTATACAACTAACTCCTGAGACAGCCAAGTGGAAATTATGTTCAAACAAAACAAGTTCAGTGGGCAACGTGACACAGGCCTCTGATGTCAGCACTTGGGAGGCTGGGACAGAAGAATTGCTGTGAATTCCAGGCCAGCTTGGGCAACTTAGTGAGTTCAAGACTAGCCTGCACTACAAAGTGAGACCCTGTCTCAAAAACAAATGAACAAACAAACCAACCAAGTTAATAACAAAACAACTTATAAATAAAAAATGCCGAAAACCAATAATTAAGCCAAAACTTCAAACCACAAAAGAACTCATTAGATAGGTTGGATAGCAGAATGAACAGTCAGTGTGCTGGAAGACTGAGTTAAGAAATTCTTCTGAAACATACTGCAAAACAGATAGAGATGAAAGATTATAACTTCTCATATCCACTGAAAAGATGTGCCACAAGAAAGGAACAAAAAGAATTGGAAGTAATATACAAATAATAACGTCGCAACAGAAAACAGACTTAAATCTTCAAATTGAGAGGGTCTATAAAATGTTGAACAAGATGAGTAAAAAAATAATACTGGTGAACCTTTAGGACAAAGGGAATCTTAAAAATCTCACACAGAAGGGTATTGACAAAGGAATAACATTAAACAGACACTAAAGGATCCACAATACTGGATGTAATAGGAAAAGGAACACTTATCTTTAGAGGCCCAATGGAAAATCTACCTTACCTTCAAAAAAAGAAAACACATGCATTTTCGGAAGTATACAGATTCAGAGCATAACACCCACAAAGTCCTTTCTGTAGAAAATTCCTTGAGGATGTATTTCAATAAAAGATAAATTATTCAGATTGTAAGATGTGTATACAAAATCATGATAAGTAAAGAAACCAGTAAAAATTTAGCAGTTAAAAAAAGTATTAAAAATAATATGGAAAGGCCTTGGCTGCCTGGGACTGCAGCTGCTGGGCCTGCCACTGCTGGGCCTGCCCTACCACTGGGACCAGTGGGTAAGCACGCAGCAAGGCTGAGCTGCCTGGGACTGCTGCTAGGCCCACCCTTCCACTGGGAGCATCGCAAAAGCCCACTGAAGGCCTCAGCTGCCTGGGACTGCTGCTGCTGGGCCCGTCCTTCCACCAAGAACATCCAGGAAGCCAGCCATAGGCCTGAGCTGCCTGGGACTGCCACTGCTGGGCCTGCCCTTTCACTGGGAACATCGGAACCTTGGACTACAGCGGACTACCGTGCTAGCTTGATGACAGACTCAGGAACCCCTCACCCAAACAGAAGACCTCAGCAGGCTCTAGTCAGTGTGTGGTGAGTTTACCCCCTAAATTAGAGGTCTGCAGTGGGTAAATAGGAGTGGAAGTGAAACTCCTTCCAATTGTAAGACCTTGGGGAACCTGGCAAGAGAGTAGGTTACCCCTCCCCTACACAGAGAACATCAGACAGGTTGAGGAGTGCACCAATAACGACCCCCCCAACTTAGAGAACATTAAAAGAACTTATGAGACACCCCCAATAACAGAGTAGGGCCTCAGCTGACACAAACACTATAGCCGGGGAGAGTGGGTGACCTGCAACAACCTGAAGATATAACAAGAGCAGGAACTAAGAGTTGCCCTACATCAATGCTTCTAGGCTAGTTAGCCCAGAAAGAATATAGGACTCACCCAACAGGCACAGTAGGAGGAATTCAGGAGACTGGATCGCCTCATCTTTGTGGTACCCAGAAATTTGACAAACATCAACCACACAGTAGGACCCTAAAACACACACTACAGAAAGTTGTGACTGCTGAGATACAAAGACCAGATATTTACCCAAACGGTGAAAATGCCTAAACGGAAAGGCAAAATGCAATCCCAAACATCTAATCCATCAGGAGCAAGTACAGGCAATAATGAAATGGAGGACCTTAAAAGTCATACAACAGAAATCTCTGAAAAGATAGCAAATGAAGTAAAGAAACAAATCCATGAGGCTACAGCAGAACTCAAATTAGAAATAATGTCTTATGTAAAGACAGAAGTAACAACCTTAGTAAATAAGTTGCTCAACATAGCCAGAGAAGAAATAGATAAAAAAAATACAGGAGCATGGGAAATTGATTGAAACTTTGAACAATGCAGAAAACAAGCAGAATCCATTAAATAAATTCAAAGAGATACGCAAGAAACAAAAAATTGTAGTGAAAGCCTGCAAAGCTGTTTAAATGAAGCTGAGGATAAAATTTCGGACCTTGAGGACAAGATCGCAGACAGCGATCATGAAAGGGTAGAACTTATAAAAACAACAAAGTAGCATGAAATGACAATCCAGCAGCTTCAAGATGATGCCAGGAGAAACAATGTTAGATTACTAGGCATCAGTGAGGAGGCAGGAGACAATGCAAAGGATGTAATTAAGCTGTTCACAGAAGTAATGGCAGGAAATTTCCCAGATCTGGGGAAAAAAATTTGATACACAAATAAGTGTGGCATATAGAATGCCAAACAGTCATAACCAATATAAATCTACACCCAGACATATAATAATTAAGATCTCAGGCATATAGCATAAAAACAGAATACTAAACAAAAGCTATTAGAGAAAAAGACACAAATCACCTATCAAAGAATCACAGCAGACTTCTCAGTGCAAACCTTCAGGTTAAGATGAGCTTGGAGTGAAGTATTTCAAGCTCTAAAAGAAAACAACTTTCAACCCAGACTGATGTACCAGCAAAACTGTCTTTCAAATTTAATGGAGAAACAAGATACTTCCATGACAAAGAACAACTGAAGAAATTCATGTCCACCAAACCAACCTTACAAAGGGTGCAGAAGGACATCCTAGATAGAGATAAAAATGACCACAATCTCCAGAACAACAAACAACAGAAAGAAACCACCAGGTTGGACAAGAACATAAACAAGGAAGAAAACCAGGAAACTAATAACAGGAACATAACATGGCAAAGTCAAACCAGTACATATCAGTGATATCCATAAATGTAAATGGGCTCAATTCACCTATCAAAAGAAACAGGTTGAGGGAATAGATCAAGAAACAGGTTCCCATAATATGCTGTATACAAGAAACGCATCTGACTCAAAAAGAAACTCATAGATTAAAAGCTAAAGGATGGAAAACAGTATTCCATGCAACAGGAACCCAGAAAAAAGCAGGGGTAACTATTCTATTTGCAGACAATGTGAACTTCAAACATAAAATGATTAAAAGAAACAGAGAAGGTCACTACATACTCAAAAGTGGAAAAATTCAAAAGGAAGAACAATTATAAATATATATGCAACAAACACAGGAGCACCCAACTATGTAAGACAGATACTAATGGACATGATAAACCAAATATACAAGATCACAATTATTACAGGGTACCTTAACAGCCCATTGTCACAAAGAGATAGATCAACTAGACAAAAAGTCAGCAAAGAAATAAGAGAACTGAATCACACCGGCGAGCAACTGCACTTGGTAGATGTTTACATAGTGTTCCACCCAACCATATCAGAATACACACTCTTCTCAGCTGCTCATGGGACATTCTCAAAAATAGACCATATATTATCCCATAAAATATTCTTAAGTAACTGTAAGCATACTGAAATTATCCCATGCATAATATCTGACCATAGCGCACTGAAATTGGAAAATTAATGGCAAAAGAAATTCCAAAACCTGCATAAATACATGGAAATTAAATAACAACCTTTTGAACAACAAGTGGGCTACAGATAAAATAAAAGAAGAAATAAAGCAATACCTACAATTCAATGAAAATGTGGAAACAACATATTGTAATCTGTGGGATGCAATGAAAGCACTCTTAAGAGGGAAATATATGGCAATAAATTGTCATATCAAGAAAACAGAACGAAGAAAGCAGCATCTCAGGCTGTCTCTTTGGGACCCGAAAATCCCGGACCATAGAGTGGCCTGAGCTATTTGGATCGAAAGTCTGCACAGACCTGCATCTCTGCGCGACTCTTTGGGACTGGTAAGCACGCCCTTCATCTGCAGGGAACTGCCTGGAGATCGGCATCTGGGCCAGGTCTGTTTGGCCCCGTAGCCCCGCCCTTCACGCCCAGGAAGTCTCCCAGAAAGCAGCAACTCAGGCTGTCTCTTTGGGACCCGAAAATCCCGGACCATAGAGTGGCCTGAGCTGTTTGGATCGAAAGTCTGCACAGACCTGCATCTCTGCGCGACTCTTTGGGACTGGGAACTGCCTGGAGATCGGCATCTGGGCCAGGTCTGTTTGG
>PVJX010005520.1:62689-84926 GCA_004027295.1 Dolichotis patagonum | reverse complement strand
GGGGGGTGTCGGGGTTTGTGCTGGGGGCACCTGGGGATACAGATGGGCTGAGCATGTCCTGCACTCTGGGGGCAGAGGCCTCCTGGAACCTTGGGGCCTCCCCAGCTCAGGCCTTTCATGAAGCAGATGCTGAGAGATGTGAAGTGGGGAGGTCCCTGGTTCCCAGCACGGCAGAGGAAGACCCAGGGGGCTGGCAGGACCCCAGTGCTCACCACGCCAGTCCCTGACTCCAGCAGTGCAGTCTGGGCTTTGGGGGATTGGAGTCCTGCCTCACCATTGGGCAAGTGGCTTTCTACACCACCTGCACCACCCCCAGGTCCCCGGATGTGGCTGAGACCATGGCCTACAGCTGGTATGAGGCTGGGTGAGCCTGTACCCTCCAATCACAGACCAAGCCGTGGGCCATGTCGATGCATCTTTATTTCATCTTCTCACATGTCACGTTCCAGACACACACTTCAGTCACCTGCTCAGACCTGGGGCTACTGCCAGGGTCCTTCATACCCAATCTGGCATTTGCACACATGAAATACACACAGGGCTTAATTTAAGCTTCCTTCCCCATTGAAAAATAAACTATTACCAGAGGCCACCTGCTGCGCCTTTCCAACCTCTGGCTGTGCAGAGATGTGTGACAAAGAGCAGAGCAGTCTCCAGAGTCGATGCCTGGGAGGAGATGGGGCTTCCACGTGCAGACCACTGGGCAGCTTCCTCACCCCTGGAGCTGCCCCAAAGGAACCCGGAACCAGGTGAGCTCCACCTGGCCTCAGGCACATGGCCCTCCACAGTCCTGGGGCACAGGACACTGGCACAGAATGCTGTGCCAATTTCCTGCCATGTATAATGACCAGAGACCGCTTTGTTAATGGAAGCAAGAACACGCATTGCACATATCCGTGGCCCTGGCCTCTGGGCAGTCTCCTGGTGCCTGAGCAAGGGCGGAACTGCCCCTCAAGAAGGACAGAATCTCAGAGCTGCAGAGGACAGGAGGCTGCCCCTCCAAGGGCCACGGAGTCTGTGTCTGACACCTCCCTCGTGGCCCAGCAGTACCTGAGTCACAAAGGCTTACACAGCCGTGACGCTGTGGGAGGACATCTGGGTGGCTGGACGGGACAACCACCCAGATCCCTGGGGCCCTGGCACAGTGGGCAGTGGCAGGAAGAGTTCAGCTGGGTTACCCTGTATGTCCACAGCCCACCCCCAGCCCTGCTAAGAATGGTCCTGCCCGTAGTGGGTTATGGGACAGCAACTGCGAAGGGCAGGCCGTGGCCCAGGAGCTCTTTTCAAGGCGACCAGGAACGGAAGGTAAGGCAACTGTGAGGGGCCTCACTCTGCCTTCAGCCTCCTGTCCCCAGCCTCCCAGAGCCACTGAGGTCAGCTTCCAATCGAGGTCCAGCCAAGAAAGACCCAGCCTCGCTGGCAGGGCCACGGCCCAGATGCTACGGGCTGCAAGAGGCTCTGCGCGGAGCCCCAGCTCACCGCACGGCACCTCAGCGTTTAGTCTGCACTTTATTCTCCCCCCACAGAGGAGAATCTTCACTTTTCAGAGCAGGTCTGACGGCCGCCGTCGCTCTGCCTGGCACCCGGACAGCGGCCACTCTTCGGGCTGCCTTTTGGTTGCTCCAGGTCAGGGGTCCAGGGTGGGCATTTGGCAAGGATGCTCCAGGGACAGGGCAGGAGGGCTCCTGACCCACATCTGGCCCCCAAAGCCTGCTGTCCCTGGCTCTCTTTGGTATCTCAGAGAACTGAGCCACCCGTTCGCACCAGCACCAGGCCATGCTGGGCCTACCCTGGCCAGTGGCTGCAGGGTGGGGCAGCCACAAGGCGGTGCGTGGCTGGGACCGGCCTGGAGGGGCCCACAGCTGGCCCGGCTCACTTCTTGTAGTGATTGGGGGCGTCCGCGAAGGCAAACTTGAGGCGGTAGGCCTCGGCCAGGAGTAGGCTGATGTCCTCATCACCCCAGCAGGCCGTGGGCAAGTTCTGGAGGAAGAGGAGCAGCTCCTGGGGAGAGAGACAGCAGTCAGCAGGGCCACAGGTGGCAGGCTGCGTGTGACACGTGCGGGACCGCGGGACGCCACGACCAGCTCACCACGGCCACAACCCACTCCCCAAAATCTCAGCCACGTGCCAGGAAGTCCACACCCACACTCTGTGGGCAGACGGGGCTCCCGGGCCAGGTACTGGTGAGGCTTTGGGGCTGGACCCTCCTGCCCCAAGCCTCTCAGCTCAGGGAACAGGGAATGACCCCCACATGCGCAGAGGCACCCCAGGGATGCGATTCCCTGCGTAAGGCAACTCCCTCCAGCCCCGCATGGCCAGCAACTGAGAGGCAGCCACAGGGGCCTCGGGGCAGGGTCAGCCCCAGTCCACGCAGGGCTCCTACCACACCTGCCCCACAAGCTGGGCACCAACACAGCCAGGTTCATGCAGACTACAGCCAAGTGCCTGGGGACAATGTCACCCCCAGCCCAGCCACCGCCTATAAATGGGGACAGTATAACCTCGCTGTCATAGAAGCGCAGCAGGAGAGTTACACACACGAGGCCACGCAGCTCATGCAGCTGGGCAGGCACCCAGCAGGCATTGGCTGGACGCACAGGATGCACTCTGGACCCTCAAAGGGCACTGGACAGTGCCCATCACTTCACTTACTTGGGTTGCCCGGCTTCCAGGGAAGAGTTCTGCCTTGGGGCTCTCATGCTGGAGCCCCCTGCCTCTCCCAGCACCCCAGGCCTGCAGCTGGGCCATCTCAGCAAGGGGCTACTGGGTCACACACCATGAGGCACATAAGGAATGTGTACAGCACTCAGAAGCCAGAGATGGACACCGGTAGGACTGACTTGCTAACGTGGTGTGGCAGTGCCAGAGGGACCCTCTGTGGGGAGACGCAGGCAGTCTGTGACCTCACCCGGGGCAGGTGGATTTCAGGGCATTGTGATACCCAGGAGGAGTTGGGCAGGAGTGACCAGGCTGCATGGCCAGGGCTGGCCCAAGGCCAGGCCCCTCTCGGGCCCACTCGGGAAGCCAGGTATGTTCCCTGGCCAGGAGCCCACACTGCTCTGTTGGCCCTGTTAGGTGCTGGTCCCACCAAATCTACCCCGAGCCACCCACAGGCTGCCCATGCCTCTTCCCCCTACCTCAGCTCCCAGCAGGTGACGAGTGACAGAGGAGCCACTGGCTCAGGCTGGTGCCTTGAAAAGGTGCTTCCTGGTGAGAGCCTGCCCCAGGCCACACAGCTCCTGGCTTCCTGCCCCCTCCTCAGACACGAGTGGGCACAGAGCAGCCTGTGTCGTGGGACCCAACTCTGCAGGACACATTCTGCTCTCTCTCTGTGGCCCTGCTCAACTGGTGTGGGGTCCAGGGGACTCAGTCCCTTGTCCCCATGCACAGGGGAAGCACTCCCTCATCATGCGTGGAGTAGAGATGCCACCGTGGCATCAGGATGGGACCCAGAGCCTGGCTGGGCAGAGTTTCCCTCTCACTGCCACACTGCCCAGGCTGATGGGGGACCCAGACCCTTCCACAGCACCTCAGCCACCAAGTGCAGGCACGCACACTAGGACTCTAACCGTCGCCTTGCCGTTGCTGGGCTCCCCACCCCTTCCTCAATTCCGTTTCCTTTGCATTTTGGACACTTTCTGTGGGCCTTTAAATTGAATTCATGGAGCAAATTCCGCTGGCGATATGTCCTCGGGGACACATCAGCATCAATCTGCTGTCTTTCGCCATTAGATGCAACTTACACGGATGCCAATCCAATTCTGAGCAGGTCATAAATAAATACCTTTGGTTTTATTTTTAATCCACTTCGCTTCATATTATCATGACCTGGCTCCTCACAAGGTGAGAAGCAATACCCTCCCATTATGGTAACTCAGCGACTCCACTGCACACTCAATTTCAGAGTCTAATTTAGTCCCCCAGGTTCACTGGATGGAGGGAGAATAGAAATGCCCAGTTCTTCGCAGCCTGCAATGCTAAAGAAGGAAATATCTATCTGGGTGACCTTTACGGCAGGCAAAGAACACAGACAAACATGCCCCTAAATGTGGACTTCTTTTTTAAAGAGGCCTGTCTCATTGACGCGCCAGGCACGGAGTCTCCTCTCTGGGAAACGACACATCTATTCGCCTTGAGCTCTCGGTTTGACGCGCCTCGAGCGGGTAGAGCTGCAACTCAGGAAGCCGCTCGCTGCCACCTCAGGGCTGCGGCTGGCTTGGGACCACTGCCCACTGCAGGATGGTGGGACGGCCTCGGGGGAGCCCCCAGGAAACCAACGCCTGCTCTGCCCACACTGGAGGCGGGAACAGCGGGGTGTCCCACGGGCAAGGGAGTTCTGCTCGCAACACTGATGTCACGATGCATCGCTGCGAGCTTTGCTCCCGGCTCCGTGGAACATGGCATTTCTGCAAAGCCCTGCAGGACTGCGGCAGGGTGCGTGTGCCCACCCGGAGCCCTGACTCTGGCATGCTGGCCGCGCTGGCCACCCTGGGGAGGAGGTCGCCTTTCTCCCGGGCGTCCCAGCCGTGGGCTGCGTGAGGACAAGTGTGGCCCAGGCCTGCTCGCTTCCCGTGGCGCCAGTGGCACAAAGCCCCCAGGTCCCAGCAGTCTCTGGGGCAGTGCCGCAGTGACGTCTTCACAGACACCGTCCTACTGCTCCATCCTGCCCTGGCGAGGCTGCGAGGGATGAGACTTACGTTGAAGATCGGATGATGGTCACCGTTTGGGCCATTTCCTGCCAAGAAGGTTTTACGTTTCCAGTCACACGAGCCACAGAGCCACCTGCACAGTGTGACTGCCTCCCCGCACCTTCCCACAAAGGTAACATAGTCCCTGCCCTACCCTTCATCCTGGGACCGCAGTAAAGTGGTCACTGGGGGTCCCGGGTCCTCTCAGGACCAGAGTCGGTTTGGCCATCACGTGGCTCTGAGCATGGGCAGTGTGCGGCGGGGGAGACCCTGGCATCTAGCACTGCGCAGAAGACCCAGGCCACCCCAGGCCCACTGCACAGACTCATCCTCTGCATCCTCCCCCGAGTCCCAGGGGCTCTTCCTCCTCTGCTGCATCAGCAGGGCCCCCTTCCTATGCCCCCCAAGCTGGCAAGTAGCCCTCAGTAGAAGCCACTGCACACCACAGACAAGTGCGTGACTCTGAAGGACAGTGGGGAGCTCAGCGCAGGTGAGTGATGTCAAGTCTCACCCCACAGGACAGGCTGGGGCCCGGCCCTGCACCCCTTTGGGGATGTGCTCAGAATACAAAAGGCATTGTGTGTGTCCCTGCTGCCACTACTGTTCCCCTCTGACTGGTGGTGGCATTGGCTCTCCCAGCAGCAGTGGCCACCAAGCAGCAGGTCACTGAATCAGTTTGTTACTGAATACGTTTTCATCCAAGGAAAATGTCAAGTCTTCGACCAGGCAGGTTTAATAAGAAATCAAACTCAAACCAAGCAGACCCCTCAACGCAGGAGGACAACATCCTATGTGTTGTGACACCTGGACACGGCGGGGATGGGGCAAACGTCTAGGAGAAAGGAATGCACCACTGCGCCATACCTGGCCCCCTCAGAGGCGGCCGTGAGACCCAAAGGAGGACGTCTTTCCCCTCTTTGGACTGGAGCTGCAATTCTAGCCTTGGCTGCAAAATGGACTGAATTTAATTTTAAATATTCCTCAAATATGGATGGGGGAGGGGCCGGGGATTTAGCTCAGTGGCATAAGTGCCTGCCTGGCAGGTCATGAGTTCGATCCCCGGTACTAAAAAAAAAAAAGTAAAAAAAAAATGGCCGGGGGCACAAATTGCTGAGTGCCTAAAACAAAAGCCCACCCTGGGGCCCAGCGCAGGGTCCTTCCACGGGAGCTCACCTCCAGCAGAGCTGTGCATGGCACCCACACACGTAGGGCTCCCCAGCAGGGGGCCCACCACAGGGACAACGGACCTGGCTAACAGGGTTTGGGCCCAACCCCAGGACCCCGTGGAAGTCCTGAGAAAGATGTGGGGACAAAAGCGGGCTGAAGAAGAGGTGCTGTGGGACAAGCCGCCAGAGTGGGCAGACCCTCCAGAGCCCAGCTGGGACACAGGGGCAGGAGGGAGGGGCCGGGGGCAGGAGGCCGGGGCAGGCACGGTCCCAGTGGCCCCTCCCTGGTGAGCCCTCACAGAGGCAGCGCTGGCTAGAGTCGCCTGGAGCAAGGTCCTGGCCCACTTGGGTGTCCACACAGCCAGCCACACCCATCACCCTGAGCCGGGCGTTGCGCGGGCCCTGGGCACACAGCTCCACCCTGTCCCTCCCTGCAGGGCCCTGCCCTGTCCGTGGGCAGCAGCACGCAGGGACTGAGCGTGTGTCACCTTTCCGTGTGAACACACAAATTCACATATGTGAAGTTATGGGAGAAACTGGGAGGGCCCAGCAGCCAAAGGGTAACGGGCCCTCCGGGTGGTGAACACGGGGCTGGCTCTCCTGCTCCGCTACATTTTCCAACTTTTCAAAAAACACATGTCCACTAGCTGCACACCTTTATAAAAATCTGAAATTAGAAACAAAAAGTGCAGTGCCTGTTGGGTCAGGCTGACCTGGCTGCTGGCCTGTGGCCCTGGGGTTGGAACAAACCCAGGCCCTTCGCATGGGGCCGCGACTCCAGTCCTTCAAAAATTTTACTTTAAATTCTGAGACAGGGTCTCGCTAAGTTGGTAGTTGCCCGAGCTGGACTGGAACTGGCAGTCCTTCTGATTCAGCCTCCCCGGGTGTTAGGATTACAGGGGTGCCCCACCGCACCCAAGTTATACTGGACCTTTCTTGTCCAGCTGAGGCAGCTCCTGTGACAGTGTCCCTACCTCCAGCAAGTCCTGTCCTCCAGCAAGTAGGCCTGGGCCCTCCACACCCGGCCTCCTCGTGGGTAGTGAGGATCACCAAGTGCGGGTCGCCCACGCAGTAGGTGACTCCCTGGGCACGCAACCCACGTGCTGGCGGCACGCCCGGTGTGGTCCACATTGGCTCAGCCACTGTGTGTGGCGGCCAAGTCTGCCTGAGCCACGAAGATGGGTGGCCACTGTGCATGTGGCCCTCCGCCTGCCTGGCAAGCACGAGGTCGTGAGTTCGATCCCCGGTACCAAAAAAAAAAAAAACCTTTACTGCCACCCTCATTGCCTGCATTGGGCTCTGCAGGACAAGCATCTCTCTTCCAACCAAATTATTAACGGTTGGGGATTTAGCTCAGCGGCATAAGTGCCTATCTTGCAGGTGGCCCTCAAAGCCCACATTTGGAGCCACACGGGCGGTTGACCACGGAGTCCAGCTGAGACCAAGGCCGAGGGGAGCCCACCTGGACTTCAGGTGCTGAGCGTGCTGTCCCTATTTGGGACACACTGGGTAAAGTAGGGGTCTTTCTCAGGTGTTTTATCACAACAAAGGACACCTGGGCTTCACATCTCCAAGCAGCTACAGACCCTACGAGGTCCCCAAGTGCCACTGCTCTCAGAGTTGCCGCCGCCACCACAGTGCTGGAGAGGGGGTGCTCTAAACTGGCCCTGGGCATGCGCAGAAGGCGCCAGTGGTCCCGTGGGCCCCCGCTGGTTCACAATGTCCTGCGTGTGACACAGTGCACATGGAGGGCACTGGGAAGCTGCTCGCATGAGAAGTGTACAGGTGCCTGCACTCCAGGGTGGACGAGCTCACCACGGCAGGGCTGAGAGGGCCCGCGGCCTCCGCTCACTCGTTTTCTCTCCAGAGCAGAGGATGAAGGCACTCCAGCCATCAGGCAGGCGGGCTGCGGGGTTAACCGGTATGATCCACTTTCTGCAGCACAGCTGGAAGCCTAACTCCTGGCGGTGAAAGGAAGCCCAGTGCCACCAGGGACTGCAGGGACCAGGGGACCAGGAGCCGGACGGAGCCCAGGGTTTCCAGGGAGAGATGGGCCAGGGGCACCTGCCCCAACTTCTCAGCCTCTCAGATGAGGAAACCCAGGCAGGGGCTTGGGACTCAGGGTATAGACGTGAGGACCTCCCTGTGGCAGAGGCAGACGTGCTGTCACCCTGCCTTCTCTGCTGTGGTGGCAGGGAGTGGTCAGGCACAGGGGCTCGGGCCCTGCTGAGCTGGGGAGGCCCAGGAGTGCCCTCTAGGTGGGTCGGCGACTTCCTCTGTGCTGCCATTGTCCTGTCTCCACCCCAGCCTGGATGGCTGCTGACCCCTCTCAGGAATGGAAGGCTCCTTCCCAACGCAGGGGAGGGGCACAGGGCAGCGGAGTCACTGCCCCCACAGCCGCCACCTCTCCATCACCACTGTGGCCCCAGTCGTGGGAAGGTCACACAGCCACACAGGTACTGGCCACATGTCACAGGGCAGGAAACAGAGCCAGGCCCGAGGCCAGCAGCACATGGGCCCAAGCTCTCCGTGCCATGGCCCGGGACTCACACCTCACTGCTCTGCCTGCTGAGGCCCTGGGCGGCATCGCCCCTCACCACTCCAGGTCCCAGCCCAAGGACAGGCTCCATGGGCTCCTGCTACACAGGTCATGGTCACGGCTCCTCCCAAAACTGCAGGCCTCCACAGAGCCCTCTGCGGAGGGTCACAGGGGCCACGTCCACGCAGCACACACCGTCCACCCGCTAAGCACGCGTTTGGTAGAAAGGAGGAGAACAGACTGACACTGTAAAGAAAGTGGCAAAGGACATGAACAGGAGGAGGTCTGCAGAAAAAGGAGGCCAATGGCCCTGCGGCCAGAGAGGGGACACTGAGTGACAGCCACAAGGCAGCACAGGGACACTGTGGGCCACCAGGGAGCCCAAGGCCCAAGCTGTGTGGCCCACTCTCACGGAGAAGCAGTCATCAGGACAAGACTCGGAAAAAACGGGGATGCTCACAGAGCCCCTGGTGACACCGGTGACACCAGGAAGCTTGACACGGCCAGGTGCCCCAGGTAAACAGCCTGGCACACGCAGCAGAGCCAAGCCTCAGGCACTGGCTGACAGCGCGGGAGGAGCACCTCTGTGGGAAGATGAGACACAGCGGCCCCCGCTGCCCACTCCCACCCCTCAAGAAGCCCACGGCCCAGGTGACAGCTCAGCCTGGAGCACGTGGGGCACTCCCCGCCCTTCGCACAAGAGGGTGGACTCTGCCATGCTGCTTCCCGCACACCCTCAGTTCTAGGGTGCTGGGGTGGAGAGGCCTTAGGGTCAGTGCCCTCTGAGAGGAGGGGCAGCAGGGCACAGAGGGAAGAGGCCAGGTGCCTGGAGCTGCGGGCGTGTGTGTGAACGCAGTGTGTGGCATGCAGGGCAGTGGTGTGCCTGTGGTTCATGCGTGGTACAGGGAGGTCACAGAACCTCACGGGTGCCACCTGCCTGGGCACAGGACATGGGGCTGTGTGTGTGTCCACTGGAAGTGGCCCACAGTGCCAGGAGGAGGCTCTGCCTCACCGCCCTGTGCCCCCTGCAGGAAAGGACCCACACCCTGTACGGGACCTGTGGGGGCTCTGCAGCCCTGGGTTGCCCGTGCCACCATCCCCACAGGGCTGTGCCTCTCGCTACCACGCCACCCCGGTGTCTCAGGGCCTGTCAGGGGCCCCGTGCATACCCCCGTGCCCAAGTTCCTCGAGCCTCTTACAGCTGCGGGGCTTGTGGTACTCACGGGAGTCAGGGTCACACAGCGCTGTTTCTTTAGATGTCAACTCAGAGGCCAACACACACGGGCAACCAGATGCCGGGCAGAGAAGGCCTGGGTGCGCGCCACCCAGCCTGGGCCTCTTCCAGGGACTGGTAGCTCTGGTGTGTGTCTCCGAGACAAGAAGCCACTGAGGGTGACCCTGACGGTGACCCTGATGCTTGCGAAATGCACCATCCACCCAGCCTCACCTCCTTCCTCTCAAACTCAGACTCCCTCAACTAGAAGAAAGCACAGCACCCGCCTGGCAGGTGATGCCCAAGACAGACCCGCAGAAGGGCCTGTGCCACCAGTGTGCCCGTCCCGGGCACCACTGGGGGAGCCTGCACCCAGCCAGCTTGAGACCGCCCATCACCTCAGTGGAGCAACCTGAGGTCCAAGCAGAGAGCCCCCCTGGGCCATGAGGTCCCTCGGGCATCACCAGGGTCCTGGCTGGCCCCATTGCCCAGCACCCGCTTGCCCCATGGGCTGTTGTCCGCGGAGGTCAGTGCCCCGAGGCCACTTCCACTGTCCAGCCGTCTCTCTCGCAGTCTACCCTGTGGGCCCACGGGGCAGCTCTGACAGCCGATTTCTTTGACATTCTGGTTATTAGTTTGAAAGTCTTGTCAAGTCCTGGATCAAACCTGGGCTAAAAATAGAAGGACAGTGACAGGCGGCTGGGGCTGGACAGCACTGGCCAAGCCAGCCAGCTTGCCAGCCGACAGCCCTCGAGGGTGAGACTAGGAGGTGACACGTGGCAGCTCTGTCTTCCAAAGAGCCCTGACAGCATGGGGACACATGCCGTCCTTGTAATTATTTCATAGCTTTTTCCAAAAGAGGAACTGTAAGAGAAAAACACTTTCTGGAACACAAGACATGTGCTGGACACTATGCCCACCCTAGCTGGCTCCCTGCTCAGCTCCGGGCGGCTGGGACACTGGTGCACAGGAAAAGGTTTCCATCCACGCACAGCCTCCCCGAGCACACTTCCTCCTCTGTCCTACCCAGGCGCACTGTCACCGTCGCCACCATGACTGAGGTCGCTGGATCCCAGCGGGCTCTAGCTAGCTCCCACACTCCAGGAACAGCACACCATAAGGCCACCTGCAGTGTCCATGCCTGGGACACGGCCTGTGGACATGGCCACAAGGAGGCAACACTGCTCCTTCCCTTGCTAAGCACCTGCAGTCAGAAGGATGCCTACAGCATCACGGTTCTGTGCCCCTTGCTCCAGGGTCCTCACCAACCCAGGGCAGGAGAAGATTCAGGTGATGGGGGTCAGAAAGACCTCCTAGGCTACTAGGCCCCAGAGGTGCCCTAGAATTGAGAGGAAGCCCAAGCCCAGCGGCCAACACGCCCACCCCCGCATCTGCAAGGCCTAGACCCAGCTGAGAGCTGGCGTCCCACCTCCAGGCCAGCGGGGAGCCAGACTTTCCAGGCTACACAACAGCTTTCAGCAGAGCTGACCTCATAGCCCACCTGCAACATGACACCACTCCTTGTAATATTCGTCACAAAAATTATAAACTTCTCGAGGGAGCACACACAATACAGCCGAGGATGGGAAGGTCACCTCTGGCCAGGAGCCCCGAGAGCACAGCTGGGCCCATCCGGGCATGGAGCACGCAGAGCCCCACACTGACCAGAGCGTGAGGGCCCTGCACAACACAAGCAGCAAAAGCATACAAAAGGGTGCTCTCGACAGCACCAGGCAGGGCGGCTCAGGGCCCCATCACACCAGGCCCTTCCCCTACCATGTCTCACTGACTCTGAGATCAGGCCCGTGCCCTTTTCAACAGAGGAGAACACTGGACCAGAGAGCCGAGCCAGGTGCAGGCCCCTCCGGCCACCTGGAGAGGATCCCTGTGGTATCTGCCATGAGCCACCTCCAGATGACACTCACACTACCAATCAGACAGAGTCGGGGTGAGGACAAAGACAGAGCTCCTTCAACTCAGAGACTGCCCTAACCGAGGTCCACCACAAACAGGTTTCAAGACCCAGGAGCAGTAGGAAGACCCGAGCTGCCCCAGCTCGGGGGTCACGCCCCTTCCAGGACTTCCTTCCTTGTCTCAGTTACTTTCTCATTGCTGAGGCAAAATATCCAACATCCAAAGTTAAGGGAGAAAAGGTTTATTTAGCTCACAATTTGCAGAAAGTTCTTCCAGTCCACGGCTGGCTGGTTCCAAGACAGGGCAGCACAGCAGAGGGGCACAGAGAAACAGTCCATGGCAGGGCAGGCAGGAGGCGGCAGAGGCAGCAGCATGAAGCCTCCCTTTCCCTTTTATCCCATTAAGACGATCAGGCTTGCAAGTGTGCCACCCCCAACCAGGATGGGCTCTTCCATTATCCACTTCAGGACTACATGAAACCTGTAAGTGGACTCATTTAGTACCACACAACCATGACCAGCCAGCTCTGAAATGCCCTATCTATGACCACACAGGTTTTGGGGGGACATCTAAATACGAGACCCAATGCTCCTGTTTCCCAGGGCAGACACCTACAAGCTCCAGGTTAGGGGAGGCAGCCTGCCCAGTGTGCCCTTCCCACTGGGCCCCCTGTAGACTTGGCCACTGGAACACTGCCTACGTGGTGCAGGGCAGCCCCAGGGCTACTCTGAGCCACTTGGTCTGTGAGAGGGCAGAGGTGTCTATATATATGGAGGTGTCTGCTTTTTGGAGGTAAACAATGTGGAAAAGCACAGGACAAATGCCATGCAGCATTTTGCTGAACTTTTAATTAAGTTCTTATGTTTAGGACTTTGGAAACCATGAGGGAGGGAAATGCGTGGAAGTCACGCACCATGCCACGGAGACTTGCTAATGAGTCCTGGGCTGCGAACACCTCCCCAGGCTCTGGAGCCTTGGCTCTCCTGACCCCATGCCAGAGTCTGTCCCCTCTAGATCCCGGACATGCCTGCCATCATGAGAGGGACCCTACTGCCACACGACCCCAACTCCAAGGCAACTGGACAAGAGGTGGACATGGGTCACAGCTGGCCAGAGACAGGCATGACCAGAGCTGCACCACTGAGGGCTGCACTAGGAGCTGCACAGGAAGCTGGGGCTGGCAGGGAAGACTGGGGGCCCCAGCCAGGTGCTGTTCCCTACAGCACTGCCTCTGAGAGGAGTGAAGCCAGCAGAGGGAGGAGGGGCCCTGGGAGAGGGAGCCCTCAGAGGAACCCGCAGAGAAAGACCAGGAGAGACACCTGGGCACAGAGAGGCCCAGGAAGAAAGCCAGGGAGAGCTAAGCCCAGCACAGGGATCTCGAGAGAGGGACAAGAGACACAGACACAGGGACAGAGGGACTCAAGGAGAGGAGGGATGCAGGGAACAGACCACGAGGCCAGGCCCAGCGTTCATGGAGACGCTTGCTGGGGACCCACACCCCACCCAGGCCCTTGAGCTGCTCTGAGGGGGCGTTTGTCTCTGAGCAGATCACAAGCTGTCTCATGATACCTTCCTTTTTAAGACTTGTGTTTTCTAACCCAACTGTTCTTTTCTCACACCATCTGGTCTCCTTCTCCTGTATTTGTTGCACATCTCTTCCAGGCGTTCTAGGAAAGTCTTTGGCTTAGTAGTGCCTCTTTCGGCAGGTCTTCAGCAGAAGACAGGGACCACAGCAGGGGCCACCTGCAGGACAGCGCTTCCCAGGAAGAGAACACTGTCCATGGGCAGAAAGCATCCCGGGGCCTCCCCATCCTGTTGAGAGGCTTGGATTTTCACCCTTCCAAGCAGTGCTCCTTCCTGGCATTGCCGCTGCTCCCAGCATTCACCCAGAGTGCTTTGGGACAAGGCCCCTCTTCCCCAGCACAGTCCTGGCTTGCTCTCTGCTTCAGCTCCTCCGCAGCAGGCTGCACCTCAGGCCTCAAGCCAGTCCTCGTCACTGTGCCCAGGCCCCATCTCCAGCCACCCTGGCTCTGGGTCACTTTCATATTCCTGGGCCACACACGGCTCCCTGAGCAGTGGTTCAGGGCTGGGAGCTGTACCTGAAGCCTGCTGTCTGTGCCCGCAGCCCGGGTGTCCCCCGCATTCAGGACAGGCCATAGACGTCCTGCGGGTCCCCTCCAGCACAGCTGTCCCCATGCAGAGCAGCTGCTGACAACAGGGAAGCCTCGCCATGCTTGGAGACAACACATGAAATGCACACCTAGTGCAGCCCGTGAGGACACCAGGGGACAAGTGTATCCCAGGGCCTCTGAGGGCAGCTGCACGTGACCCCCAGGACCTCACACCCACGAGTAGAAGGCCAGAGGCCAGACAGCACCACTTCCCGCATAGTACTCGAGAGCATAGTACTCAAGGCACGGCAGCCACAGGAGTCCTGAGAATTAACCCCTCGGGGGATACATTTCTTCAAGGGTTGTAAGTGGCAGCTCCCAGCTACGGTACAAGCGGCTGGCTGCCCTGTGCTGCTCTGTCCTCCCCTGACAAGCTGCTTTGACCCCAGCAACACTGTTCCCTCATCAGAAACTCATCTCTTTCACACGGCGTGCTCCGCACGTCACTCTGGGCCTTGCTTCCACCCGTTCTCTGCCCTCCATCCAGCCCTAGCACAGCTGTGGCTTCGTCAGGCAGCGCCACCTGCACAGGCTGCTGGTGGCCCGTGGTGGCGTGTGTTACATCAAGCGATGAAGGGTGTGCTCTGTCCAAGGCTGTGGCCACCAGGCAAGCGCAGGCCCTTACCCAAGCGCTCCACTCTCGGGAGAAGAGACAGCAGCAGAGACCAGGTCTGCAGGAAACCCGTGCACCCCATCCCAAGCCCATACGGCCGGCAAAGCCCTCCCTACAGCTGGATCCCAGATGGACCACTGAGTCACAAATGTGAACCAGAAGCTCCCTGCTGGCCACTCCGCAGTGTGGTCTGATCAGTAGCCACAGGCCCGCCTGCAAGGCAGCCCACTTTGACTATCTGTGAATGACGACAGGAAGGCATGGGTGCCCGAGGTGCATACTGCAGCAGGAGGACATCACACGGCCCCAGCGGGGCCCCGGAGCCCCGGCCTGCTCTCCCTGTCTGCAGGGACGAAGAGTGTGGATTTTCCCTAACGTTGCTGATGCAGTCTCTTCGTCAGATCTAGTGACCGTAATCACAAGGCTTCGACTTGATTGCAGGGAGGCGCTGGGAAGGAGACTTAATCAGTCCTTGCTATTCCACTCACAGACCAGCGAGGCTACCGAGAGCCAGTGACAGCGGTGACCCGGGGGGCACCCTCCCCTCAGGGCTTCTCCCGCAGCACACCCCTGGTGCTCATGGCCTCTGGCAGCCCTTGCAAGGGGGAAGACACACTTAGTGACCAAGTGAGCTGCAGAGGACCTGGGGCGTGGCCCTGAAGGCTGGGCCATCTGGAGGCTTAAGAAAGAAAAAGAATATAAAACATGAATATAAGACCAAAAGTGCAAGTAGATGTTCACTTAGAAAAACAAGGAAAGTAGAACAAATTACCAAAGAAAAACAAGGAAAGTAGAACAAATTACCAACTTTGAAAGTCAGCAAATGCTATGAACATCAAAACTCCCAGAGAAATAGCCACCTTTCTTCGCTAATTGCCGGATGCCTCTCTCTCGTGGCCTCCCCCGAGTCTGGCTGTGTATTCTCGGGTCACGTTTCCATGGGACAGTGCCCTTGTGGGAAGCCAGGGAGCCGTTGCTCTCGTGGCTGCCCGAAGCCATCGGGGTACAGCTGGCTGAGACTGGCCAGGACCTCCCCACAAGCGTTCTCCTTCTAGAACTGCCACCCTCATCTCCCTGAACACCAACGGGGCTGGGCCACCCCTGAGAGCAGGCGCCATGGGCATCTGGGCACACGGCATGACGGCGAACCTCTCTGCATGGGGACCAGCCCTTGCCAGCCTGCGGGAGCCCGGTTCAGCAGGGGCACGGGATGGGGGACAGTACCACCTTGCTGAGTGAGCTTAGCCATACCACACCAGCTACTGGTCCCCTGCCTGCCCCAACTGGACACAGGTGCCACTAGAGTGCTGTCCATGAGGCACTGTGAGAACAAGGTCGCATGCACATGGTCACGTTGGCAGGCACAGGCTGTGCCCCTACTGATATCTGCTCAAAAAGCAGGGTTGTCGTGACACACTGCTCTCAGCAGGCAGGGCCATCACAGGCAGAACCCGTCCCTCCACAGCAAAGAGATGGTGGCAACGCCTACAGCTGCAAGTGAGACCCCACATGGGTGTGGGGCCAGCACACATCACACCGAGCAAGATGTGCCGTCTGCATACATGACCCAGCAGGAGGGTGGCTCTGAAGACAGAGGTGCAGTGCGGATGCCGGCCCGAGGCAGGTGCCGGTGGAAAATGTCACGAGACAGTTGGACCACCATGGGACAGACACAGGGCACCGCTGGGTCCTAACCTGCTAGTCATTAAAACTACGAGCTGTGTGCTCTGCTAAGGCAATCGGCGGGGACTTACAGGTTGCATCTGCCTTAAAAAACATGAAACCCAGTAACTCAGTCACTCCCCGCTTGGGCCACAGACACCCAACAGGGAAGTAAAGGCAGAACAAAGCTTCTCCTCCATTCCACATCCACCTCCTTTACTGCCTTAGAAGTCTGGGTCAGATCCCCTTGGCCTTGCCATGGCGTGTTAATCACACAGGGCGCCTCTGTCTCCACCTGGCAGCATGAGGTTAGTCAGCCCCGAATTTACCCTCATCCATCTCATCTTCCTTCAAGACCAAGAACGCAGGACAGGAGATCACAGGGACGCTGCCTGCGAGGCACCCGCAGTCTCCAGTTACCACCTAGAGCTTCGGTCCCGTGGATTCTGGCTGAGCCTCACAAAACGGCCTCCCCGAGGAGGCAGTCATCACCTGGAGCCCCGGTGGCCCCTCCACGACCAGGGCCTCTCTGATGCTCCAGAGCTGCCTCTGGAGTGACCCCAGCTGAAGCTCCCTCCCGTTCCCGCTAACTGCCCAGTGACTCGGCCCGTGACTCTTCTCATGAGCTCTCAGGAGCTTTTCTGCAACAGTATGCCAGGAACTGGCCTGGGCCAAGCTGAAGTCCTCGCCCCTCTTTAAAGGGACCTCCTAGGTCCTTGGGGTGACAACACCAGGCCCCCAAGCTGCCATCCTGTTCCAAGGGTGGAGGCCCCAGAGGCATGGCTGGTGGGTCCGGGGCGGAGAAGTGCTGTCTCTGCCTGTTCCAGAGAAGCCCCCTCCTCAGCGAAGGCACCTGCCAGCTGCACCCACAGGGCCTCTCAGATGGAGCTGTGTGAGGGTGGGGCCCCGACAGAGCTCACTGGCAATGCACAGATCCGGGAGAGCCCCAGGCAGTTTGAGCCACAGTGCTGACAGCTTTGGGGGTACAGAAGAGAGGGCCTTCTCTTCTGGGTTGGAGGAAGCTGGGCCTTGGGGTCTTCTACTAAAGAAGCCAAAGACAATAGTAATGTGGAGCATCCTAACCTCACATTTGGGAAGGGTTTGGCCTCCTAGCACTTCAATCACAAGATGACATCTACCCAGGACTCCTAAGTGGGTGCTATGCAGGTCGCCAACTGAAGGGTTGGCTCAGTGTGCCAGGCACCAGCCACCAGCTACCAACACGGCCAGGAAGGCACAGTGCAGAATCTGGAGCTCGAGGAGGGCAGGCTGGGCAGGAACAGTGCATTCCTATAGGTTTAGAGCCTTTCCTGCCTCTGGGGGCCGAGGCACACTTCAGACCAGGCTTCCCACACTTTCTCCTTCGCCACTGGGCAGTCTCCTGGGACCAAGGATGGGCAGGGTCATTCATGCCTCAACAACTCAGCTGGCCCACACTGCACTAGGGGCCATCAGAGAGCACAGGCCCAGAGGACTCTGCAAATACCATTCCAGGTGGACGACAGCCCCACTGAAAGTGTGGACACTGCACATGATGATGATATTTAACATGCAAGCTTATTCCTGGAAGCTGTTCAAAACTAATTAGCTAGCCGCTACTGCAGGGCTTTTTACCTCCCGATTCCAGTAAAACCTGGGCTATAAATTGTCTGCTGTTAAGACACTTTCCTTTTGTTTTCAGGAAAGTTAAAGGGTCACTGCCAAGTACCTCAGGCCTGAGATTACAGACTTCTAAGGGCAAAAGCTGCTTTCAGACCCCCATTAATTTGGAGACCTCCCCATCTGCTCCAGGGAGATGGAGCTCAAGGCTCAGAGGGCGGGGGCAGCGACAGAAGTGGTCCCAGGCTGCTATCCACCTGCACAGCTCCCTGACAGGAGACAGCCAGGGTTTCTAAGGACCCAAGGTCCTCTCAAGGCCAGGGCTTGGGAAGGGGATGCATCATCCCCAGGGCCCACCTATGGTGGGGCTGGCTCTGCACCATCCCAGGGGCCTCACCCCCAGGATCTGGGTCCCCTGAGAACAAAGATTTAGGGCCTGGCTGAAGGCAGCACAGTCGTGTCCATGCAAGTGACAGGTGGGGGGTGAGGAGGGTGACCAGGTGCACGGTGTGGTTCGACTTGGTAGATGACTGGGTGCATGCATGGGCAGATGGCGGGCAGATTGAGTGGACTGGGAAGTGGACTGGTGGGTAGGTATATGACTAGATGGATAGATGGCTGGACTAGGTGAATTAGCAGGTTAGTGAGTGCATGGATGAGTGGGTGGGTAGATGGGTAGGTGGGTGCACCGGGTAAGTAGGTAAGTGGACAAGCAGGTGTGTAGATGGGTGGATGTGTGGGTGCATAGACGGCTGGAGGCCTGGACTGTGGGGAATGAGGACTGGTGAGTTCATGGACAGGAGGGTGGTTAGGCAGATGGCAGGTGGGTAGATGTAGGGTAGGTGGATGAGTGGGGTAGATGCCCGGGTGGGAGGTGAGTAGGTGGACAGGTGGGTAGGGGTGAGGGGTGGATTAGTAACTAGAGAGTTGGACACACAGCTGGGGATGGACCTCCATGCCGCCCTGTGGCTCTGAGCCGCCCGGTGGCCGACAAGGCACAGCTGCCCAGCCTGGCAGGAGGCTGAGCACGAAGGCTGGTGCCGCTTAGCACTGTGCCTGGCAAAATGGAAGCAGCAGGAGTGTATTTTGTGCCAGACCACCATGTGGTAAAACTGGAATCTCAGTCTGACTCATTGAGCGTTACCGGCTAAGCTCTATTCTGGAACCAGTGGAATTTCAAACATAAAACTGTCGTCTTTAAACCAAGCTCTCAGCCAAGTCACTTCCTCCCGCCCTCCTGCAGGCTCCTCCTCAGTCCCTCTTTCCTCCTCCCTTCCTGCCTAGGGAACACCATGATCAACACAAGCCCTTAATGCAAGCAAGTGTTTGGGGAAGGCCCACTTCTTACAGAATCCGGGGCCTGCCTCAGGTTAGGAGGTGAGGAGGGAGCCCCAGGGCCTACAGGGGGCTGGCTGCCCTGGGCTCAGCTCTCAAACCCACATCCTAGCTGCGTGATCCGGGCTGAGTTACTGTCCTTGGATTGCAGGACGACGGTCCCTCGGCAGAGCTGGTTGAGGGACTAAAAAGGCACACACAAGGAAAACGAGTTCCATGGAAAAGGCTGCTCCAGTCCTCCAGGAACTCTTGGGACTACCGAGTTGGGTCTGTCCTCTTTGCAGACTGTGAAAGAGTGGCAGAGGGGGTCCCTCTCTGACCCCAGCCCCTCCTCCAGGCTGCCTGCCCTCTGGCACCTGTGGGCGAGGGGTGACATTTCCACATCACAGGCCACAGCCCATTACAGGGCCATGGAGGCTACACAAGCTCTCAGGAGCCCTAGGACCACTCCCTTGGGCCGGACAACCACACATGGACTCCAGGGCCTGCACATGGGGTAAGGCTGGGGCAGGGGCAGGCAGGGGCAAGTGCCCTCCCCAAGAGAGGCAGCTTCCGGGTGAAGAAGCCGTGGCTCCGAAAATAGACTCCACACACAGCCCCTCCCCAGAGAGCGGGTCTATCTGAGAGTAAGTGGAGCACGCCGAGAGCCCCTGAAAGAACGGGCGGCTGCAGTGCAGAGCTCCAGGCAGGCCAACGAGTCCAATCCAGTTGATTTCTAAACACACAGAGCTCAGTGTCTGCTCACAACTGCGTCCACTGCTCCCAGGGAGGGGGAGCTGCTGTGGAAATGCTGGGCTTCATTTCAGGCGGCACTGCTGTTCCAGCGACCCGTCTCCAGAGTGACAGAGTGTCATCAGATAATGATTATAAAAGATGTTAATGTGGCAGGGAGTGCAGACAGAATCACAGATTGGTATTTAGGAGTGAGATTCCAATCAAGAGTGATAATGTGAAAGGAGATGTCATATCATTTGATGCTGTGACAGGTTCCCGGGCTGGTTTTCACAGACCAGCAGGAATTAGGTTTGTTACGACGGGATTATTTGGGGACATAAAACACTGCCCTGAGAACGGGGCCTTGGCAGCAAATCCTGAATACAAATCTTCATGTCAGGAGGGCAGGGCCAGCGTGGGGCACTGCAGACTCAGTCCTGCAGGCCAGGAAGCCCTGCCAGAGGAGGCACCATCCTGCACTCCACATGCCAGTGGGCCTTGCAGAGGCTGGGTGGAGACCAGCACCCCGGGGCCACTCTGACCCTGGCGCAGCAGGTCCCAGGTCTAGCAAGCTGAGGAGCTCCCCAAGACCCTCCTGTGACTCGAGGTGCCTGCCTGCATGGCTTGTGGCGATGAGATCATGCCTGTGACCACAGCTGTTGCTGCTGTCCCCCAAGGGACATGCTTTGGCAAACGTGCCTGGACACACCTACAGGACACTGGCCTTTGGAGGCCTCAGGTCTTACACAAAGCAACTGCACGCACTAGGTCAACTTCTGCCTAAGGCTTGGTGTGGAACTCACATGGACCTTGGCAAAGACAAAGAATGTAACCAATATAGGCCACAAAGAGGGCTGAGCATAACAGGGCCCGGCTGTGCCATGCCGTGGGCTTCGTCAGAAGGCCGGGTCTGAAGGCCATGCCGTGGGCTTCGTCAGAAGGCCGGGTCTGAAGGCTGTGCCCCTCCATTCACTTGCTGCATGCCAGCTCCCCAGGTCATGGCATGGGGGATGCTGAGGTCATGAGGTTCCCAGGTGGCATCAGTGCCCTTAGTAAGAAGCCCCAAGACCCCTCTCCTTCCACCAAGTGAAGACACAGCAAGAAGGCACCAGCCATCAGATACTGCACGTGCTGGAGCCTGCTGGACAAGCCCCTCGGGTGCAGAGACGCGCTAACACCCGAGAGCAGCCTCGCCAGCCCATTTCCTCAGCCCAGGGCAGGGGTCGGGCCAGGGAAACCCAGTCCCAGGTGCCAGCCCTCGCCGTGCTTGCCCACGGCCCAGCGCCTCAGGGGCAGAACATGCAGCTGTAGTTGGACGCACAGGAAGGGAACGGGAAACAGGATGGGTCGAGCACATCACCTGACGAGCCATGGCTGCTGGCAGCTCTTCCTGGACAAAGCCAGGGGCCACATCGCGCCTTCCACATCTCACACAGAGCTCTGGCTCTCACAGCACCCCAGAAATGCTGACGTGACACACTCAACGCTGAGGACCACAGTCCATGGGGCAGATGTGCCAGTGCGCCTGTCAGATAGACACAGCGAGCTGGGAGAGGAAACCAGGCTGGCCGGCTCCACAGGCAGCCACAGGGCCGTGCCCAGACAGGAGGTAGGCAGCGAGCAGTCCTTCCACAGAGCCTGGGCCACCGCAGCAGATCACACTCCGCCTGCCTGCTGCACCTCAGCGCTGTGCCTCTCTCATCCCCAGGGTGCGCGGCCCAGGGGCACTGCTGAGATGCATGGTCCAGGTCCTGCCCCAGGCTGCCCAACTTGGCTGTGACCGAGGCTCACAAGCCCCATGGTGACTATGGCAGGGAGGCCACCAAGGGAGGCGGGGCCCAGCTCCTGGGTGCTGAGGGCCCAGAGCACTCACCTGTGGGCAGTGACACTTCACACTCCAGTCAGAGAGTGCCAAGGAAGCTGCCTGGGAGAGGGGAGCCGGGAGCCTGGGGGTCCCCACCTCCTCACTGAGGAGCAGCGAGGGGACTGAGGCCCGGCTGGCAGGGACAGCACAGGGTCTGCACTTTAGCTGACGGCCCCTGGCCCCTGCCATCCACACTGAAACCAGACACTAAACAGGTGAAGAACAAATATTTTTTCTTCGCGCAAGGAATTAAAAGATCAATGCAACTTTGTCTGTGTGCTTTATCTCAAAAAACAAACACCCCAAAGTTGAACTGAGAAATCCAGCCATGTTTGCCCTGAAAATCCTCAAACTAACTAGGGTAACAAAATGAACATGCCGAACAGAACAGATCAGGGACTTTTGGACAGGAAGTAGCTGGTGCGGCCGTCTGGGGAGGACTTCGTGAGCACCTCCACTCCGCTTGGCATTCGTTGCTGTGCTTACCTTGTGCTCCCTCCGCACCCAGGGAGAGCCGGCTGCTCTAGGCCCAGGCCACAGGACAGGTGCGTGTGTGGGGCTGTGAAGAGAGCGCTGTGTGCCAGGTGTCACAATGGTGTGGCTACAGTGGCCCCACTAGCGAGGCTGAAGTGTGCAGGTGCCAGGTGCAACCTCCACAGCCATCCTCCGGAGCCCGGAGCTGAGGCTGCAAGTGTGCAGGATGGGGCGGAAGGGGCCGAGTCCCACGGGGCAGGGCCCAGCCCCCCCCCCCCCCCCCCC
>PVJX010005520.1:0-62589 GCA_004027295.1 Dolichotis patagonum | reverse complement strand
CCTCAGGTCTGACACATCCCTTGGCGCTGGGTCCCCTGGCTGACTGCAGATCTGACAAGTTCGGGGCTGCCCTCGCCCTGGAGTCGGCCAGCTCTCACCAGGGCAATGAGCACCACCTTCAAACTGCTCTTCCAGGCCAAGCTTCTCAGTCAGAACAAGGGCTCCACGTAAGCCCAGAGTGGACCCAGCACAAGGAGGCCTCAAAGAAACACTCAAGCGAAGGCTCCTGCGTCGGTCACACATACTTCACCTAAAGCCGTCTGCTGTGCTTGCACTGCCAGCCCTGCAGCACCCACAGAGGCCCACCTGAGGATCTGGTCCACGGTCACAACTCCTGTCCCCACCCCCTCCCCATGGCTCCCATGCCAGGCAAGATCAGCCTGCCACCTCCTACCTCAGCCCCAAATTCTCCTAGAACCCACCTTTCAACCATGCACCCTCCCCAGGGAATGACCAGTGCCTGCCCTCAGCCAGGCTGACCACTGCCTCCCTGCACCTGCCCCACACCATGACTGCTGCCTGCCATTCACCCTGCTGGTCCCCAGGCCCCACCCCAAGAGACCCTGGCACATGCTAGATAAGCATGACCCACGCAGGAGAGGACGACCTGGGACAGACCCAATTCAAGCACAGCCAAGTCACTGGATGGCAGGAAGCAGTGTCCAGCCCAGCCTGGCCTCAGGAGGCGCCCTGCAGAGGTCAGCACCGAGGATGCAGGCCCTGCCTGGCTGCCCTTGGGGAATAGCCATGCACTTCAGGCTGGCGGCAGGCAGGGCCGGCTCACACAGCACTGGCAGCCGAGGCTGTGGGATGATCCTATGGCACCGGCTCAGGGCCTCAGGAGAAGCACAGCTCCGTCTCTGCGGCTAAGGTCTGGGCCGGACCACATGGGCAGCAGGCTGGCTGGGGTGGCCCATGAGGGGAGAGGAGGGGCGTAGCCTGGCTGGGGTGAACCAAGTCCTGGAGAAAGCCAGTCCCCCCTGCATGTCTCCCTCATGCTGCCTCCTGGGTGTGGGGTGCTCGACTGATCCATCAGAAGCCTGGGGAATCAAAGAGAGAAAGGACAGGCAGTGTGGCACAAGGCTCACACCACAGGGTAAACCTGGAGTTTGCTACCGAAGCTGGTACGGCCGGGCTTCCCAGTGACACAGCTCCTAGGCAGCCAGGCCCTTTCTGAACTCTTTTCCACCCGAAGTTCACACAAATCTCAAGCACCTCTCCCCCAACCTTGATGTCTGTGCCCATGAGGTGACCAGCACTGCCTGCTCAGGCTGGCTGGTGGCCTGGCCTGCCACCCTCTCCTTTTGGGCCAGGGTCATTTTATTTCCCTGCTAGATTCATCTGGGTGTCCGTGAGAGGCTGACAAATAGGACATGTGACAACTGAGAGGGGCATTTTCATAAAGCCCAAGATGTAATTACATTTCTTCAGGGACTGAACAGATGAGCATCCCCGAGTTTATCTGCCATAGATATCAAACACCATTAATGAGATAATAAGGGCCTTTCAATTCATGATATGAATGGTGGGTGTAATTTTTTCTTTAATGGCAAGATTAATTCACAGTCAGAAGCCAGCAAAGGGGAGTGGGGCTGGTGATCCTCAGCTTGTGGCTGCCTCCGAGCCCTCCTTGCAGGCCGGTCCCTCCAAGGGGGTTGGTAGGTACCCGGAACAACAGGCCTGAGCGTGGAGAAGGGGGCCAAGGCCAGCACAGAGCTGCCAGCCCCTCCCAGAGAGAGAGAGAAAGGGGGGGACCATCCGAGGAGGACCCTCGAAGGACACAGCAGCCTGCGAGGACACCATCAAGGAGCGTGGTCACCTGCCAAGCCGGCACAGCTGGGGCACAGGTCACAGCCCAGTGAGCACAGAGAGGCCAGGCAGAGGACCGTGGCTTAGGCTTAGGGTTAGGGTTAGGGCTCCTGGGGGACGCAGCAGAGTGTCCTGAGAGGCTGCACATGGGATGCCCACACTTCTTGTTTCCAACTCTCCCAGCGCAGTGGGCAGAGCTGCTTGCACAGCTCTATGTGGGTCAGGCAGGGCCCACAGAAAGGACGGCGGGCAGCCTCCAAAGATGGCGTCACCTGCGACATCACAGCAGTTTAACCTGCACAGGGGACACACTGATGCTCACACGACAACAAAGATGCCCATTGATGGTCTCAGAACAGGTCTCCGTGGCTAAAGGGGCGCACCACAATGCCTAGCCTCTCAGAGGCGCCCAAGAGCAGAAATCAACGCAGACCCCAGGGCACCCTGTCACATGGCCACGGTGCCGAGGCAGCAAGCCACACTCAGGGCCCAGAGGTTCTTGTCCCACGTGCTCAGAGGCCCCAACTCCCCCAAGCTGTGCTCCATACTGGGTCTGGTTTTTCTCACACACTAGACTTTTAAGATTTGGTTTGCAGCTCTCCAGCCCCAAGTCATCTGCTCCCTGCCGCCGGCCACAACCCTGAGTCCCTGCGCACAGGGGGAGCGGCACGGCTGTGGGGGGACCGAGCCTCCCCTGGGACCTGTGCTCCGGCCGCCTGTGTGTGTGAGCACATCACGGAACGCTCAGGATCTTAGTTCTGCAACGCCACTGAGACGCACCAACCCGCTTCTGGCGTCATCCTCTCCACATCTCAGGAGCACACGCAGTTTTCCAAGTCCGCGGCAGCTGCCTCGCCACAAGCCTGCATCCAAGTTGGGCTGAAATCCCCAAATGAACTCGGCACATCTCCCGAACCCTGGCTGCAGCTCCACCGCCATCCTGGGCCACAGCCACTGATACCACGCACTGGGACGCACTCCCGAGTCCCTTCCAACGGCACACACTTCCGTCAGGGTCAGCAGTCCCCCCATGTCCCCTCCACATCTAAACACTGCCAGAAGTAAGCAGATGGCACAGGGTTCGCCACCAAGGATTAGGGAGCTTGGTCCCTGCAGGCAGACAGGGCAGATCCCGCCTTCGGCATTTCTAGAATGCAGAACACGGCTCTCCCTCCTGGGGTGTACAGGGCAACAGCCAGACCTTCTGGACATAGCCCACTGTGTACTCGGACAGGCAGAACCAGAACTCCAGAACCAGAGGAGCCCAGAGGCACTGGCCCGCGCTTCCGCCACGTGACGCAGGAGCTGGAGCAGGGAGGACCCCGGCTGACGCGGGCAGACCCGGATCGGGCCTTGAGCACCCCCATTTGTCCTGCTCCCTGCCCCCAGCAGTGGGAACAGCACAGAGGAAACCCAGTGATGGGAAATGTGGGGACAGCCTTGCCTACTCAAGGGGCAATGGGGCGAAGGGGCAGGCACTGCAGCAGAAGGGCAATGGGGCGAAGGGGCAGGCACTGCAGCAGAAGCCTGTGAAGTGGGAACCACAGAGATGGAAAGCAGTTCCCAGGCTGTGGGACCCCAGCTTAGCCACGGCCACAGAACCTCGGGACAGGCGGCCGGTGACAGCACGGGGGATGGTGGGCACCCAAAAGGTGGTGTGTAACGGACTAGAAGGGGGCTGGCAGCCTGGCCCTGAGGCAACAGCAGAGCCCAAAGCAAGCAGGGCAATAGCTCCAAACTGCAGGCCGTCAGCCTTGACCTCCCTGCCTGCCTGGAGGACAGAGCTCTGGTGCAGACTGCAGTAGCCCATCCCCTCCGTCCGCCTCTCTCCAAGTGTCCAGCTGCATCCTACTGAGGAGGAACAAGCAAGAGGCCACCAGGGTCAGGCCTGTCCCCCGTCAGTGAAAAGAGCAAGGGCCTGGGGCAGGGCGGCCTGCAGCGACCGTGCCGGGAATATCGGGAGGGCCAGCTCTAGGCAGGCACAGATGCGGAACGCCCCGGCACCATTTGCTCGAAGGAGACTTTGTCCCCTGACCAGCTGCTGGGGATAACGAGCAAGCGCTCTGCAGGCAGAGGGGGAGGCGCAGCCAAGGCCCTGGACACTCGTACAAGCAAGAAGAACGTCACAACGCGTACCCAGGTGCCTCAGCACTACCCACACTAGCAGCCATGCTGAGGTCCCAGCCGCTCACAGGGACTCGGCCTGCACCCACAGTGCGCCAGGAGCCTGGCAAGGGAGAAGCTAGAGTCTCGTCTTCTCCTTTCCCGCTGTGGAAATTCATTTAAGTTGAGACAGCCAGAGACAGTTATTTAGAAAGAGAAACACAAAACCAGAAAGCAAAGCTGAATTAGTGGCCAAGTGGCTGCCTGCAGCAGGGAGCAGAGGAGAGGGCCAGGGAAGGCGCCGTCCTCCACCAACGCACATGCCCAGGACGCGGTGTAGGGCCCCCACCCCACCTCCCCTGGGCTCCACCCCGTGAATGTGAGGAAGCCCCAGTTAGCAGGCAACAATCCCAAAGACCTCAGGATCTCAGTCCTCTCAGTGACTGCCAGGCCACCAAACAGCACTGCGCAGTCTCTTAACATGGGCGACTATTCACAGGAAATCATAGTGACACAGGGTTCTCAGGAAACAAGCAGGGTCCACATGGGGACAGGGACCATACGGGGACACGACCCAGCTGCTCCAAGGATTGGAGGACCAGTGCCCAGAAAGTGACATTATTTAGTGTGGCATACTTTCAAAATGAAAAGAGAAGATTTCACAGTGGGGAGGGAGAAAACGCCCCGCGCAGCCGGACCCACGGGGAACAGGCTCAGCGGGCTGCGTGTGCACACAGGGTGCGCGCTGCACACACAACGCCGCCCTTTGGCTCTACTCGGCGGTGGTCACATTACCTGAGCCACATGCACAGCAAAGCACTGGGCATTTCAGCGACCTTCGCAGGAGCAGACTCGTGACAGCTTTGAACCCAGAGCAGAGCAAGGCCTCTCCAGCCAGGAGCCTGAGGTGACTGTTAACAGGCTGGCCACAGCCCCAGGCTGTGCAGGCTGCAGTTCCAGCTGCTTGCCCTGGAGAAAGTGAAATCCCTCCAAGACAGGGATGATTTAATAAAATATATAGGTACATCTGGACACAGCATGGGACGAAAATCGATTTTTTGCAGGCTTGCACGGGCTTCCACTTCTGTCTCCCAGGGCTGCCCTTTGAGCTCAGTTCCTGCAAGGAAAGTGATCTCAGCAGAACTGGAGTCAGCGCCCGGGAGACAGCATGCGGGGCACGGGGTGACCCTACTGCCAGAAGCCACAGCTGGGCAGGCAGGAGCCCAGGGCTGTGCTGGGCTGCCCCATGCTGGGCGGGGGCCAGCAACTCCTTTCTGACCCAGCCACTCCTGAACCTCTACCAAGGGGACTCCCTCCCGGGAAGTGGTGAGCACTGGGGGAAACATGGACAGGACGTGGAGTGCAGGGAAGGGTGGCTGCAGGCAGGGCACCAGTCCTGAGGTGGGGAGAGTTGGGGCAAAGGTTAAAAACCCCATGCCCCAAAGAAGATGAGCACCAGCTGCTCCCCCGACAGCAGGCACCCGGACTTCTCGGCAAGCCCCGTCCGTGGACAGTGCCCTCTCCATGGCCCCGGTGACTCTGACGCTCTAGAAAGCGCTCGGCCTCTGCGACTCGAAGGACCGTGAGGTGACCGGGTGCCCCTTCCTTCTGCACATCACAGGGCTGCTCCCGCTAGACGGGGAGCAGGGGCTGCATGTGAAAGCCAAACGCTGTGCAAACGGAGACTTGGCATAATGAAAGCACAGGAGTCATCGTGGCAGAAGAAATCCAAGTGTGTGCTCGAGGGGGCAAAGCAGTTTTATGACTACTTAAGTAAGAATTCCCCATTTGCAAAGAGAAAAAGGGTTTGTTTTCAGGGGAGACAGTCAATGATTCCCCTCTTGCACCCTGAGAAGTTCTAAGGGTGTGCATGTATGTACGTGTGGATGCCTGTGAGTGTATACTGCGTGTGTGTGTGTGGGCTGGGCATCCCCATGTGCTGTGCTTGTGTTGGGTGCCCATGTAAGCCATATGTGTGACCTGTGTGCACGCATGTGTCTGAGCACATGGTTTAGGCACACATGCATTCATGCATGCATGGCACGTGTAATCCTGTGTTCACATGTGTCTACATGTGTGTGGCTGCATGTCTGCATGTGAAGAACCCATGGCTCTGGGCTTCCCTCTGGCTGACTGAGAAGTTCAGTGATACTTCAGCTCACCTCACCAGCCCGCCTCCCTTCCGGCCAGCGGATGGCAGTCCCTGGGCGCCCCAATCCAGGCAAGCACAGGCTCCCAGGAGGCCCTGCAGGGGAGTGGCTGCCATGCCAGGTTCCCAGCCCCAGAGCACAGAGCCCTGGGACTACGGGGGTCTCTACCCCATTTCCGGGACAGAAGGCTGCAGGCTGCTGTTCTCACCACCAAAGGGCCTGCGCTAACTGTGGGCTGGTGCCACTGTGCGGTACAGGGGAACCGGGGCAGCCGTGCAGGCCTGCTGTCAGCTGTGAAGCTGTGTGGGCACTTGTCCCAGCCCCGCTTCAGGCCGTGTACCCGCCTGGCCCCACAAAGGCTGCACTTGCACAGGGTGGACCCATCCAGGGGAATAAAGCACGCAGCGTCAGAGTGGGGCTCAGGTGGCAGGGAAAGGTATCGGTCTTGGGCTCTTTCTGTCCAGAAGGCCCACCATCCTTAAAACATCCTGCCATCCTCCTCGGGGTGCTAGGAGCCCCTGCTCTGCCAGCTGTGCCTGACGCTGCACAGCACAAGCCCGGCTCACATCATCCCTGTCCCCGGGTGCCAGCCAGGGCAGGTGCTCCCACCACTGGGCTCCAGGGCCCTGCCGAGCTGCAGCAGGCACTGCCCATCAGGTCCTCACCCAGCCCCACAGGCCAGCGGAGCACCCCTGGCAAGCCACTGGCGGTGTCTCCAGGACGTTCTTTCGGTGTGGCCCCCATTTCTCTTGCTGTAACTGAGCCACAGAGAAGAGGCCTCATTACTCTCCCTGGACCTCAGATCCTTGTCAGTCCCGGGGACCTTTTCTGCCCATCTGGCTGCTTTCATCTTTCCTCATGCCTCATCTTCAACCTTTAATCATCTATTCTGATGAGAAAGTTGCTATTAAATCTTGCAGCCTACACCCCGCTTCCCTCAGAAGTGACCTGGACCTTGCAACCCCGCGCTGTTGCCCCGGTGAGCAGCGCTGGCCCGCGCTGAGACCTGGGAAGCAGAACACACTCGGCCGGGCGGGTTACCTGCTCGCCCTGCTGCCAGGTGTCTCGGAGAAGCCCTTCTGCTGCATGAGTCACTTTCCTGTCACTGGGTCATGGTACCCGAACCCCAAAGTAAGGGCGGAAAGGTCCCCTTTGGTGCACGGCTCAGGAGATCCAGCCACGGGTGGCTGGCTCCGAAGAAGGAACGTCAAGGCCGCAGGGAACCTCGGAGCACAGTGACTCAGTTCACGGCAACCCGGAAGTGATGCAGAAGAGCAGCAGAGGGGGAGGCCAAGGACCAGGTGTCCTGCAGGTCACCCACAGGCAATCTCAATCCACAAAGTTTCACGGTCACACCCTGTCCCCGCTGAGGGCACCTCCTGGGCTGCAAGCCTGGATGAGCCTGGCCTTGGGGGAGGGGCTGCAGGGCAGCCTCAGGGGAAGGTGACGGCTGCCATGGCCACCCCTGGTCCCCGTGCCCATGCCTTCTACGCCCAAGCTCCTGGTCACAGCTCCCCGGCTTCCAGCCTGTGTGGCCCTGGGCAGGCAGTGGCCCTGGAGATGGAGAGAGGCCTGGGCAGCTGGCCTGGTGGTGTGGAGTCTACTGTCTCCTGGCAGCCAACTACCTCCGGGGCTGTCATCCACTGTGCTGCATGACAAGGCAGCCAGCTCACCCTCAGCCCCACGAGGGCTTCCCCACCCTGGCCCCTACACCCCTGATGGACACAGCCAGGGGCCCTGCACAGGCTGCACATGCACCTCCTGACCCGCTAGAGCCTGGACCTGCGGACAGTCTCCTGCCCCATGGTATCACCCGGAACACAGCAGGGGCAGGGCCCAGAGTCCTGTTTAAGCACAGTTCGAGCGGCTCATGCACCACGGGGGCCATGCAGACCCCACGTGCACAGTCACACGAGCCCCACACTATGAGGCATGGCTGCACAAGCCACGCTGGGACACGACCACCCCAGGATGGCAAACAATCCACTCTGAAGATGGCTTTCAATAGACCCAATTTTGTCTTTAAAACATCTTGAAATGCTAAAGTGGGAGACAATTGATCTCTTCCCTGGCATTTCATGACATTTGCTGCTTGAGATGAACACCGGATAGAATACAAACCTGCACAACACCATTAACCCACAGCAGCCCCTCGCCAGTGCCCTGCAAGCCAGAGAGACAGAGAAGAACACTCCAGGCGGAGGCCCATTCTGTGACCCAGCAGGCAGGACACCCCAAGATGATGAGGGGGCCCAGTGTGTGAGTCAGGACAGTAGCGGCTCTGCCCTAGGAGGCTGGCTTTCCAGGGGGCAGAAAACAGAGACCTATCAGGGCTGACGGCCCAAGATCCAACCTGCTGGGGACAGCAGGATCTTCTGAGTCACTAAACTGTGCGCTTGAGCTGCCATTATCATTGCCCAGGTGCCAGGGCTCTAGCCCATCTGGACCAGGGCACTGCATCACAGACACAATGGGTGGGTGGGAGGTGAGCCAGGCCTAGGGCGCCCAGGGAGGCCACCTTTGTCACTGCTGTATTCAGGGTGAGGCCTCGGACAAATGGAGGCCTGCGCGCCCAGTTCTGCTGGCTCAGTTCCCTTCCCACCTCTCAAACTTCAAGCCACGCATTTCTATTATTAATGAATTACTCGGTTTCAGGTATTTTGGACAGCAGAGGAATGGACCAAGGAGGGACAGAGGGATGGAAGTCACAGGCCACCAAGGCCAGGATGGGCCAACAGGACCTCGGCTCTGAGATGTGAGGGGAGTCAGGTTCTCAGCTTCCCTCTGGAGGGAGCACACAGAAGAATGAAACAGCTGACCGCATAGATGCCTGCTGGCCTGGAGGGTGAGGCTTTGGCGATACATCTACACCACTTTTAGACCCTGGGCCCCCCAGGCTGTTGGGGCTTTTCCAAACACCTTATGCGATATGGGCATTGCATAGTCCCCCAAAATATATAAGGCCCTCTCCCGACACCAAGGAGGCCTGTGCATCCGCCTCCCGTCTGCCTGCATCGCAGCGGTCCGTGCACCTGGGAGCCACCGGGAGCTCCGTGCAGCCCTTTGTGGTTAGCGTTAACTCCCTCATCGCCTTCATCAGAAGCTGACGTCCTTCTCCCTCCTTTAACTTTGTGAGTTAAGGCTTGGTTCATGTCCTGGAAAAATGGTTCCAGTGCTAAAAGCACGTTGGCTTTGGATCCTTGTCCGAGGCCAGCACTGACCACATCTCCTGTGTTCAGGTTCTCCCTGCACCCCACTGCACAAGGAAGGGGACTTCAGTGTCCAGCTGCCTGGCTCTCAGTCACCTTCATGATTCACTGACTTCGCAGGCGTCTGCTCAGGGAAGGTGGCCCACGGCACGACTGCTTTTCTGACTTTGAAAGGTCTCCGGGCCTCAGTGAGTGGTTTAACTTTTCAAATATCCTACACATACTTGGGAAGAAGATGTATTCTCCAATCCATGACCAAGTTCTGCCCACCCAGAACTCTCTGGCCACTGACCCTGCTTCTCCCCACACCGGGGCTGCTCAGGCATCTCCTACGCTGCTCTGCGGATGCAGTTCAAAATTCATGTTTCAGAGACAGAGAAGGACCCAACCCCACTTCCAGAGCGGACGGTTCACACGCCTCACCCAGCACCGAGACCACTCTGGGCCGTGCTACCCGTGGCCTGGCCTGACTGCCGTACACCTTGGCAGCGCTGCTCCTGGCAGCCACACTCTGGCCCCAGCTGCACGAGCCCTGCGCGACCTCACCGTAGCTCACAGCTGCCGGGCAGAACACCAGTGTGGCTCCCCCTGGGGGACGCAGTCGCAGTGACCATCCTCCCCCAGGGGCCTTTAACCTCCCACTGCGTGTGCTCTGCAGCTGAGACTGGTGCGGCGCAGTCTCACCCATCCTGCCACCTGCCGTGGGCACAAAGGTGGCTTCTTAAAATGTCACAGCGGCAAAGCAATTACCCCAGGCTCACCAGGACGCCTCGGCTGCATTATTTAATTTCTGTTTTCTCTTCCTATTTCCTTTCCATTTAGTTCAATTCGCCACGACACACCGGTTCTTCAACGCACTCTCCACCTGGCCCCCACCACCCACAGGAAAAGCACTCATTGAGCTTAGTTGTGCCCAGAGGTGGGAACCAGCCGCGGCTCCCCTGCTGACGTGCAGCACTGGCCAGGGCCCCTTGCACCCTGCACCTGGGGGTGCGCTGTCCCTGCTCCTCACAGAGGACTGACCCCAGGGCCTCCTCACTGAGCTACACCTCAGACCGCTTCTTTCCCCTTTTCTCTTTTTCTGAGACAGGCTCTCACTAAGTTGCTGCACTTGCCTGGCCAGGCCCGAGTCTGAGATCCTTCCGCCCCAGCCTCATGGCGCCTTCTCATTACAGTGCCAGGAGCGGCCGGCTGAGGAGCAAACAGTCTTCAAACAAGCCTGCAACAGCATGGCAGGCTGCGTGGGGCCAGGTGACCTCACTGGAGTGCCGGCGGGCCGGGTGTGGGGGCCGGCCTGTGCTGCGGAGGAGCCCCAGCTGGCTCATCGGCGCCCTCTAGGTCACTGGCCGCCCCACCTCTGTCCTGTGCCTCTGGGGCAGCAGAAATAAAGGCTGCGGGGCCCCTGGCCAGCGTGTGTCCTGCGTGTGTCCAGTGTGCCCTGCGCCTCCACGTGAGGAGGAGGCCAGCAGAGGCGAGAAGGAGCCGAAGCCCTGCTGAAGGTCGCTCACGTCTTTCTTTCCCCGGCGCTGTGTAGTTGGAGTGTTAAACTGATCAAACTGTCACAGCTGTCACCGACAGAGCAGGTCAGAATGCAATGCATTCTACGTTCACAGAGAAAACTACTGCCAGTCAACGAAGACACTCTTCACAACAACGTGGCCTAACACCACCCTGGGTGGCTGCACACAGAACGAGCGCTCCAAGATAGTGGGGACAGCCTGGCCGTGGGTCCCAGGTTTGCTTCTCCAGCCCAGTCAGCCCCTTTCACACAAAGGAAACAGGGCCGCAGACCTTGCCAGGTCCGGACCTGGACACAGACTGCCTCTCACCATGCTTCTTGGTCACAGCGGCCTCTTTGCTGCCGCTCAAGTCTTTCCCAGCGTGCGGACACCATGCTGGGGCGCAGCCAGGGTCTGCCTGGAGGCGGCTGCAGGGACTTCTGGGGCGACAAGGAGCTGCGGTCTACGCACGTGGGCATGGTATACTACAAGCTCTCGCCTGCCCATCTCCAAGCCCTGCCTGGGCCGGACACAAGGAAGCAGGAACCTGAAGACCAGGAGGATCTAGAACAAGTTCTCCTGGGGCCTCCCTGCGGGGAGCAGTGCACATGGCCTGCAGGGGCCAACACAGAGGCCACAGCCACGCCAAGCAGCCATGGGCCTTTCCTTTCCGTAAGCAGGCAGTGGTCACAGGCCAGGGGGCACGCAGTCAGCCCCACTCCAGTGAGCCCTCTGAGCACAAGAGAAGGCAATAAGGTCCAGGGGGCCCACACATCAGGCTGCTGGCACCCCAACAAGTCACGGCCTTTCTCAGGGCCTCCACATTCCCAGCACAGCCCAGGCGTCCCTGCCACAAGTGCAACAAAGCAGGAGCAGCAGCCAGCCACCAAAGCTCCCTGAAGGGCACAGTGAGCCCCTGCCGAGGACAGGGCAGCTGTAGAAGGGACAGTGGTGACCTCACTCCGCCCAGGAGCACCTGCGTAGCAGCTTCATGCTGGCAGAGGCCCTCCCCTGCCCAGCCCTCCTGGGGGCAGTTCTGTTCACCCCGAGGGAGCAATGGGACCTCCTAGCTCCTCCCTCAGTCCTGAGAGAGGACAGGGCATGTGGAGCTGCCGAAGGGCACAGGGCTGAGGGACAAGGAGGCCAGTGGGCCATCACTCTGGGGACTCAGGTTGGCAGGGCCACCTCGCCTGTCCCTACACCTGAGAGAGAACTCGGCCCATGGGCAAGCTGGTAGACAGTGACACCTGCCTGCCGGGAGGAGCCCCACAGTACTGGTGTCCCCTTTGCTGGACCCCGGCCTGCCCCAGGCAGACAGACTTCCTGTCCACACCTCAGGTGGCAGCAGCTGTCACCCATGAGGGGGTCCATGGCTGGCACTCAAGCAGCTCTCAGATGTGCCAGCTGGGGACTTGGCCTGCACGTGGAGCACGGTACTCCACAGACGCCTCTGATGAAAGGTTCTAAATCAGGATGGAAACTGCACAGAGAGGCTAAGGAATGTGTCCCAAGTCACACAGCTCCCAGGCTGAGCGACATCTCACCTAGCAAGGCCCCAGCCCACCCCAGGTCAGATGCGATGATATGGCCTCCGTGCTGGAGTCACACTGCCCCTTCAGGGTCACACTGACCCTCCAGGGTCACGCTGCCCCTCTCTGCCCTCAGCTGGGCACTGTCGCGGGGGTGCAGGGGGGCTAGCACCCCCCCAACCACCCGCAGGCAGAAGTGCTACAAACCTCCCTCAGCAGAAAGTCAACTTTTCTGAAAAGATGTTTACTTACTTGAAAATCTCTTTCTTCTAGTATTTTTTTCCTCCATCTCACGAGGAAAGCAGCACAAACGTACAAGTGGAAATGAGAAAAGCCCTCGGGTTCCGACTGAAAGAGAAAACAGGGAGAGAACGTTAAGGGAACCCCACGGGCGCCGCTGTGCTCGCTCACAGCCTGATTGGGTCACGCAGTCGGGGTTGGGGAGCCCGGGGCTGCGGCGACCACTCCCTCCGACTGAAGACTGCATCTCGAAGTTCGCTTCCCACTGAAGTGGCACCATCTGCCCTTCAGCTGCACAGCCCGATACACGGGCTGGGAAGCGCAGGCCTCGCTCCAGCCCAGGAGAAGCAGCTGTCGGCTGACCTGTGGGTGCACAGGACGCCAGCCTGGACACAGAAAGCTCGGAGTGCAGAGCGAAGGACACATTCCTCGCTGCAGCCAGGGGCAGCGCAGTCAGTCACTTGCATCACCACCATCTCTCCTGTTGCTGGACGTGCCCTCCCCGCTGCCCTCTCCTGATCCTTCCACTCCTGCAGACCCGGGGCACCATCACCCACCGAAGAACACCCAGGACTCCCCTCAGGCCCCTACAGCTCCCCTGGAGAACACCTCCCGGCGCCTGGCGCCTGTGGTTCCCTTACTAGCTCAAGCCCATGCTGCCACCTGCCGAGCCTGGGGGTTCCCCGAACTCCAGCTCACAAAGCGCCATGGACTCATGGTTCACTCGCTGCATGACTGCGGCTACTGGCTTATCACAGGACTGAATAAAACCTATGGTGTTTAAGATGGTGACGATGCACTTCAGAAAAAATAAGGCAAAGGAGGGGGGCAGGAAAAAGCAGGGGTGTTTCTGTACACTGGGTGGGGCTGTGATTTCAATATGGTTTCCATCATCTACAGACAAAGATCCCAAGAGAGAGAGCCATGCAAACACGGGGCGAGTGATCAAGGGACACACTTCACAAACACAAAGACCGGGGCCAGAGATGGCTCACAGAGGAAAGCACAGGGCTCCAGCAGACAGAGCCGGAAACAGAACCTGAGGCTGGCGGGAGGTGACTGTGGGGGACAAACCCTCGGGCTCCGGGCCTGTGGGCTCTGCGAAAGGCCAGCTGCAGGCTGCGAAGGGTCCCGCTGAGTTCAGTCAGGGTACAGGGCTGGCGAGGAGGGACAGGCCAGGGGACGGGTCAGCACGAACCAAGAGGTGCTGGTGATGCGGGCTGGGGAGGCAGAAGGCTTAGAAGAGAGGCAGATTCGAGAGATGTCAGCTGAAGGCTGAGCCTTGAAGACACAGAGCTTGGAGAGACCTGGAGTGGGAGGGAAAGCGAGGAATCAAGGACAACACTGACGGTTCTGACCTCAAAAACTGGAATGATCAGTTTTCCATTTCCTGAGATGAGGGAAGGATGGTAGGAGTTTGCAGGCGGAAGTGTTTTATGGAGGAGATGGTGATTTCTCCCACGGCAAAACCAAGTCTGAGACATCACAGGATGACAAAGTGGAGGTGTGGGGTGTGGTGGACCCGGATGTGAGCCTGGACACTGAGAGTCACAAGGGTAAAGAGCAGTCGGGCAGCAGGGGCCAGCCAGGAGAGACACTGGGCTGCAAAGAGACCAAGAGGACGGGCACCGAGAAGTGACCCAGGGACCCAGTGCCAGGGGACTGCCTGCAAGGTTAGCGATGACAGCCACGAGCGTGTCTTCATCTTACCCCATCACTCTGGCTGGCACTGGCACTGTCATGCCTAACGACACCCTTGCCTTCTGCTTCCTGATTATAAAGGGGTCAGCTGGCTTCAACATTTCACTGTGTGTGCGTCAAGCCTCTGCAAATGACTCCCGCAGGTTAGAACGTTCCCTTCCACACCTAATTCCCCAGCGTCCCTAGCACAGGTGGCTGGGAACTGAACCGGATGACCTCCCGCGTCACGCTCCAACCAGCGAATGGGGTAGATACAGTGTGTGTCACAGGTCCTTCAGTGTGCACCCTGCACTCCTGGAGTACACTCCGTTCAGTCAGAACATGTCCTGTGCTGCACCGTGGCTGGTCCGGTCTGCCCCGCAGCAGTGAGGTCAGCTCTCACTCTCCTCCTCCACCCGCCGCCTCCTTTGCCGCCTTCTCTGCCCCAGCCTGCACAGGACTGGGGAGCCCCCACCCCGGCTGCTGCTGGAGAGCGCCTACAAGAAGGGAAGGGTTTGACTTTCTCAGTTTTGGACAATTTTATTTTCCTAGGGATTTCTTACCCAGGTTTTCCAATTTGCTCACAATATCCTGTTTCTTGGACTGTCCATGGCATCTGTAGCACTACCCCATTCGGATTTCTTAGCACCACTGTCAGGTGTGTTTTCCTCATCTTACTCATCAGGCCACAGGTCTGCTGACTGCCTCAGCCCTAAAATAACTGCAGTCTGACTCCGGTCATCAGTTTCCGTGCCTCCTTCCTTGCTGCTTCTCTATGGTCCTCTTCCCGGCACTGACACCATCTCTCCTTTCAAACACACACAAAAGTACAGCGGCCACTACTTAGTGTTTTCTAATTATTTTTCTAATTTAAGACAGGTAACTTGCTGGTTGATACACGCACTTTCTTCCTTTCTGACATAAGCAAGCATTTAAAGCCGCCCATCTCCCTCAGTCGCACTCTGGCTGCACTGCGCACCTGTAATGAGTCTTTACTGTCCCCAACTCCGGAGACGGACACAGCTCTTTCATGATTTCTGCATTTGGGTCACAGCTTATGTATCGGTATGGTTTTGAATCTGTAAGCACGAGTGGTTCATTTCTGTTGTCTTTTTAGCATTTGCTGCTTATGAGTTTGTAGCTTAATTGTTATAAAGGAGTGTGATTTATATGACACTGATTCCTAAAACTGCTTTAGGTTTGATTTTTGCAGTAGACCACAATCACTTTCCACAAACAGCCACGGTGGGCGGTGCCGTTACAGATGCAGAGGGCAGTCTGTGAGGACACAGCATGGACCGGCCATTTGCCTTGCCACCTGAGGTGGTAAGCCTGGCCTCTCGGTGACCCTGATTCCTCGTTTGCAAATGTCATGGAGATTAAATAACCAATGATAGCACCTTCAGTATCTGGAACACACTGAGTAGTGTATAAACACCCAATATTATTGGTGTGGGTAAAAGGGCATATTCTGGAGTTCTTAGATGCAGCGTTCTATGTATGTCCACTAAACAGTTAACCAACAGCATTGTTCAAGGCTTCTATGAATCCTTATTATTTTTATCTGCTTATGATCTATCAATAACTGAGAGATATGCCAAGAATGGATTTATTTGCTTTCTATTTATACTTCTGCCAAACTTTTATATATTTGGAAGCTATATTACAAGGTGCATACAAATTCAAACCTGTTTTATCTTCCTGATATAGCTAACAAAATCAGTGTCAACATACAGCACATCCTTTATCTCAAGCACTGCTTCGGCTTTGAAGTCTTTGGATTGGGGGGACATGGAGTTGGAGCCTCATGTGACTATAGCACCGTATCAGCTTTTGTTCAGTAGTTTATCCTAAACACACAATAAACTACACGTAAAGTACAGCACTTGGTAAGTTCTGCTCTACCCATACACCTGCAAAGCACTGTACCAATCAAGACAGTGACCGATCATCCCCGAAGTGCCCTTGGCTCGTCTGCAATCCTCCGGCCAGCTCAGCACAGCTCTGCACTGCTGCTGCGGCTCACACTTGCTGCACACTCATGTAAACGGGACTGCACAAGTGCACCTGGGCGGGTCTATGTGGTTTGGTCTAGCTTCCCTCACTCAACACTGCTGAGATTCACCCCTGATGCTGCAGGTATGATAGACAGCTGTGCCAGGTAAAAATATTACAGGCAGTCTGTTATGGTTTGTGTCTAGATGTCACCCCAAAGCCTCATGCAGTTCTAAGCCTTTTTCAGAGGTGGCCGAGTCTAGAGTGTGTGATGCTGGGATTAAGGTGTGTGATTGGTAAATCAGTCTACTGATTGGTTCAGCGTAGTTCTGGTTAGGGGTAAGGGTGTGTGTGCTACACACACTCCTGGGGTGAGTAGCCTGCACACACTATAAGGGACAGAAAGAGTCTTGTCTGTCTCCTTTGCAGCTTTTGCTATCTTGTGGGTACCATGAACTGTTCTCCTCTGAGTTGGCCCTCTGCCAAGCCACTCTGCCTTGGAGCCAGCCAATTATGGACTAAAACCTCTACAAACTGTGAGCTAAATAAACCTTTCCTCCTTCAACTTCGGGTATCAGGTATTTTGTCCCAGCAACAGGAGAAAAGTAACTAACATACCAGTCAGACAGGGCTAGGGGGCAAGAGAGTCAATACAAAAGACAAAAATACATTACAGCTGTGGCCCAAGGCACATCTGTTGGAGGCCAGGCCTCAAGATAAAGACAATTGGCCAGGCCTACATGCCTCTCCAAGGAGTAAGATAAGGGGGACCACCTGAGCCAATAAAGTCTACCTACACATCAGTCAGTCACCTCAGGGAGTGACCAGGACCCTCGGACCCATCCCTTCCTGATAAGGTCTTTGTTCTTTCCATGTACACTTGCCACACGCCTTGTTTCCCCACTGGAGCCATATTACCTAAGCAGCTACACTTATAATCTTATTAGTTGATCATAGTTTTGTTCCACCTTGTTCCAACCTTGTGCTTTGCTCTATAAAATTTCCTCCAGAGTGGGGTCTGAGGTCACCCACTCAGGACTAGTCCTCTCAGGAGCTGCATCTCTCCCTCTCCATAAATATTTCCTACTCTTAACCTTCACTGTTCCTTAGAATTCATTCTTCAATTTGGTGGAACATGAACTCCATGTATCTGACACCTAACAGGATGAGAGTTATAGTATTTCCCTTGTATCACTTAGACGTCCTATATCATTCTTGGAGGCCCCTCCAGGATAAACAGAAGGCGGTAAAGAGTTTGCTTTTGTCTCACGGATTCTGGGTTTTAACTCATGTATGTAATTAAAAATTGTCACCCTTGTTTTTCCATTGCTTATGCCTTGAATTTTTACATTGTCTCTCTTATGCATTGTCTTTTGTTAAAATGATGATAAATTTAAATTGAGAACATGGAAAATTATAATGTTTCTGTGATCAGACATTCTGCTTTTGCAAGAAGATCTTGTGTTCTTGTTTTATATATGCTGTATTTGGACTTACTTGTTGGTATATTTACTATTAAACTGCTGTGATATGTTATCTTACACAGCAATGCTAGGAAAAAACAATATTAGAGCATCCCCTAGTGGACTTTGATATGAAATGCTATGTAACAACAGGTTTTTAGACAGCACAATCTTTACCTGTCCCTTAGAGAACACTAAAAAACAGTGGTTACTCTACCACCTAGTTAAATACTCTCAGATCATCTGCTACTCTTCAGGCAGAGGACAGGTTTCCCCAGCACCACCTGGTTACTGCCCCCATTGAAGCCAATGGGAATGCTGCCCAGACAGGCAGCTGGATTCCTCTCTGGAGAGAGATTTCTCTAGTGTAGAACCAGTGAAATCTGAAAAGACAACTGAGGGGTCACGGCCAGGGTGACTCTGGAAGACACCCAAAGGCTCCACAGTGGAAGCTGAGTCCCAACAGCCCAACAGGGTAACCAACAGAGAAATCTGCACTTATCTGTCACCCTTACCTGCACTCCTCAGTGAGGTGAGAAGTAACCTCGTGGTACCTTCTGTCCCAGGCCGAGACAACACTGTTAGAGGCCTCTCGTAAACCTCCACTAACAGCTGGGCTACAGGTTTAGACTTTTCTCTCTCCACAAGTAAGACAGACAGCCCCCGCTAGTATGTCCTGATACATTTTGGGCTGGACACAAATACAAAAAAATAATAACTCTGTGGATAGCCTAACAAATCTTTGCTAGGAGAAAGGTCTAAGTTAGGAAATCCTAAGTTTTCTCCAACTTGCTGAGTTAACTTCAGAACTCCTGGACTAGCCGTACCACCTCTCTCTCCCTCCAGGAGGTCAGGCTGAAGCAGCAGGCAACAACTGTTTGCCTTTCAAAAGGAGAACAGCTATTAGAGGAGTGCTCTACACTTGTGCCTTAACTACCCCAAGTAAGAGAAAAACGGGTTTTAGTTAGCCTTTCTCTTCTTTTATGTGCATGTAGAAAACTGACAAATGTGTCTTTACTAACATGTAAGTCATGACTGCTGGGCAAGGGATGTAAGTTTTAACCTGTGAGCTTCAGAAGTGTGTTACAGACACAGAGACATAAACATTTTACAGAGGTTTTGAGTGAAACCTGGCCTTGTCTTGCTGCGAGGAAGACTGCCTAGGTGAATAGGAAGACAGCACAAATGTCTTAAAGACTTCTTCACCCTAGGGCCCATGGCAGGATTACTCCAAACCACTAGTTGCTTTTGTAGGCAATCCATCTATCTCTAAAAGTGACTTTTTTTTTTTTTTTGCAGGCCAGGAAGTGCTCCATCTACTTCCAATTTGCCTTTTGATGTTTTCCCCTCACTCTTTTTCAGAGAGTTGGAAAGCGCTTATTTAGGTCTCCCGATTATTGATTTAATTTTGCCAACCATGCTTCCTTCTTTAAACATGACAGTTGTAGCTTGTGCTTTTGAAAACGTATGGTAGAGTTAAGAACAGGAGTTCCCAGGCAAGGTAGGGATACGAATCGGTAACAGTGACTAGTCCAGTTTGCCTTGTGTTCTCGTGACTCCCAAACTGGCAGCCTGGAGCAAGTCACCTCAGGCGACACCTTGACAGAATACAGTAATCAAATAAGGATCAAAAGAGATGCTCATTTTCCTCCTGTTTTGGATGGGGCACTTATCAAATTCTCTTACTCCTTTGGAATGTATTCTTAAGCACTGGAAATTTTTGGACACTCACAATATTGAAAAAGAGCAGATTAATATTTTTCTGCACCCGAGCATGACCTGTCTACCTCCTAGAGGCAAAATGGAATATTGAAGAAGGAAGTATTGATTATGAAACTATACCATACCTAGAATTGCAATATAAGAGACAGGGAAAATGGTGAGAAGTACCTTAAGTTCAGACTTTCTTTGCATTGAGAGAGAATCATTTCTTGAGTTCAAAATGTAAATATAACCCCGCCCCAAATCAGATATCTGCAGCCCTTAAAGCATCATGAGATACACCCAGTATCACTGAGCCTGAAGCGTCCCACCCTTGACCCTTGGACACCGAGGCTGAGGTTTCCATGACAACCTGAATCAAACCTTCATATACTATTCCTGAACCTGAGGACAAGGTTTCCACAGTGACCTTAATCAAGGCCTCATTTACTATTAGTGAACCTGAGGACTCTGTATCCAAGGCAACCTTGATCAAAGTCTCATCCACGATCACCAAGCCTGAGCCCCTCACCCCTTACCACTTGGACCTTAACGGTGAGGCTCCTAAGGTAGCCATAATGAAAGCCTCTACTGTGCTACATCCATCCTTAGCTGCTCTTGTTCGAGGCCCTCAAGGATAGTACCCCTTACAGGAAGAAACTGGCAAATTCAGCCACCCCAGTGTCCATGTGTCCTTTTCTCTCAGTGACTTCAAACAGATCGAACCAGATCTGAGAAAGGTTTCATAACTCAATAGATATACACTGAGGTCCTTAAAGGGCTTATATAGACCTATACACTAGGCCAGAAATCTGTAATGTTACCCTTAAGTCAAACACTGACTTCAGATGAGACACAGGCAGCATTGTGAGCTGCTGTTACACTTGGAGGCGAACATCACATTGTTAACTTTACAAGGCCAAAAGGCAGGCTGTCAGGGGAACTGGACCTCAAGAAGTCCCCACACAAGATCCCAACTGGGCCACCAACTAATGGGAGACTGGAAGAGGGAACACTCTCAGACCCATATTCTGGAAGGTCTAAGAAGGACAAGATCTAAGGGCTTCAGTTATTTTAATTTCTCAACTATTCATCAGGAGAAAGATGAGAATCCCTCTGCCTTCTTAGATAGGCACTGAGGAACCATACACTCCTGAGTGCTGACTTGGTAGAAAGACAGATGATTCTTTTTTTTAATTTTTATTTTAAAGAGAATAAAACCAAACCAAACCAAACAGAATAAAGTCAATCACAACAGAACAATGAAAGCGATAGAAGACTTCAAAACAAGGTAACAGGAAAACAACAATGGCTGTCACAATGTCTTTTGTTTTCCTCAAAATAGCTGAGAGACAGATTATTCTTAAAAACAAGTTTAATACCCAGTCAGCCTTAGATATTAAGCTCACTTGCTGCTTTGGTGAGAACAGCCTCCTCAGGATTTTATAAGCGAGACCAGGAGGAGCCAAGGGGTGAAAACGAAGTGATCAAGGGAAGTGGTTGCCTTGATTGCAGCCTTAAAAAGAACAGACTCCACGTCGGATTCTTGGGGATCCCAGAAGAGCTCAATAACTCAACTCAACTGCTACTGCTGAAGAAATACTCCAATCTTGAGAGTTCAAAAACCCAGTGAAGGGCAGAAGTTGGTACAGGACCTTAAGAGTGTCAAATGAGGGAGGAGGGTCAGTTCACCTGGCGTACCTAACTCGTAAGCTCTTCTTTCTCAGTGCGGGAATATGCAGTTGGTTTTCAGTGATGGATTTAAAAGATGCCCTTTTTGTATTCTATTACATAGAGATTCCCAGTTTCCTTTTGTCCTCGAAAATCCTCATGGCCAGGCTCCTCAGCTGATGGACTGTGCTTCCTCAAAGGTTTAGACACAGTCCTCATCTTTTTGGACAAGTGCTTTCCCATGATTTGGCATATTTTAAATTTTCCTAAGTCTTCCTACCACACATAGATTATATCCTGCCATGTGCCCCCTCAGAAGCACTCTCCAGCCAAGGCACCCGTGTTCCACTGAATTCTCTAGCAGACAGAGTTTATTGGGTCTCTAGGTCTAAGGCACAACTTTGCACCCTGCAAGTAAAATACTTGAGCCTTATCATATGCAAGAAAATCGGAAGGCTGGGGGAAGAGAAAAATTGAACCAGCATTTTCCTTCCTGTACCCCAAGACCTTAAAACAGCTAAGGGGATCCTGAGGAATTACAGACTTCTATCACCTTTGGACAGCAGGTACTGTGAGATCACAGGACTCCTCTGTCAGTTTACACAGGAAGCCCAAAGGGCAGAGGCCCAAATTTGAACCAGGGAACAGATTCCAAAACCGCACTGCGGAAGCTTAAACAAGTGTCTAAAATGCCCCAGCACGGAGCCTACTGACGTGTTGATGGAAGGCTGGGAGTGCTTACACAGGATCGACAACGCGCTCGACAGCCTGCGGGGTGTCTGAGTCACGAATTAGACACTGCGGCAAGGGGATGGTCTGCGTGCCTCAGGGCTGTGGCTGCCATAGATCTCCTGGTATCAGGGGCATAAAGACCTCCCTGTGTCTACACCTCCCAGTGTGGCAGACTTACTTTATTCCAAAGGGAGCCTATGGCCGTCAGACCACTGACTCCTTAAAGACCAGGCTCTACTTCTAGAAGGACCAGTCATCCAACTAAAGACATGGTCCTCCCTAAGCCCTGCCACCTTTTACCAGCAAAGGAGGAAACTGAGGCTGAGAGACACGACTGCAACAGGTGCTTCTCCATACATCCGCAGCCGGAGAAGAACTGATAGTCACAGCCCTGACTGACCCCGATCTGTCCCTCTTCTGTGACAGCAGCTGCTTCATAGAAAATGAAAAAAAATCTGGCAGGGATGCAGTAGTGACTCTGCATCAGACACTTGAAAGTTCCCCACTTGCCCCAGGACTAGTCCCCAGCTAGCAGAACTTATAGCCCTGACCAGGGCTTCACAACTCAATAATGGACAGAAAGTCAATATTTATACTGATTCAAAATACACTCTCCTAGTATTGCATGCCCATACAGCCACAGAGAAAGGAAAAAAATTATCTAACAGCCAACTGGTCACCCATGAAGTATCATAATGAGATAGAGAAACTTTTACCTTTGTCTGCATGGCCTCCAAAGTGCTGGATATTCACTGCAGAAGACACCAAAAAGAAGCTGACGAAGTACCTCAAAGTAATCAACTGGCTGACCCAGCTGCAAAAGAAGCTGCTTGAGGGCCCTCCCTTTATGTCCTCCTGACCTGGGAAGAGTCCCTTGATCATACTCAACCCAGATATTCTCAGTCAGAAATCGAGTGAGCTGTCTCCCACGGGTGCCAGTTCCTTCCATTAGGATGGTTACAATCAGATGATGGTAAACTGTTCCTTCCTGGTGCTAGTCAACGAAAAATGAAGTCTTTATATCAGACCCTTCCCTTACAGAGAGACAGACCCACCAGATGGCCTCAGAGTTATCACAGGCAACAGATATTTTCAGACAATACAACAGACAGTTAAGACAATTGATCTCTGCCAAAAGAACAATCCTCTTAATAGGAGCCTGGCCCCTCCAGGTATACAGAGACTGGTAAACACCTCGGAGAAGAGAGAAGATTGCAGCTCGATTTTACTCGTCACCTCAGTCAGGGCCACCAACACCTACTGGTCTGGGTAAATACTTTCACTTACTGGGTTGAGGCCTTTCCTTGTACAACATGAAAAGCACAAAAGGTGACGAGGGTTTTGGTCTCAAAAAGCATCCCCAGGTTTAGACTTGCTAAGTGCTCACAGAGTGACAATGGTCCTTCTTTTAAAACAATAGTCACAAGGGTGTGTCTCTAGTATTGTGCATTCTCTGTCTTCTTCATCATGCATGAGGCCACAGTCATTGAAAAAGATTATTAATAAATAAATAAATGAGACTCTATAGAGACATCTTCACAAATGGATCAGAAAACTCACCCATAGTAGCCTTGCTTACTACTTTAAGCTATCAATATAAATACACCTCAAATTCTAGGCCTCAGTCCATTTAAAATGCTTTGCAGATGCCCTAATCACTAATGATTTTCTCTTAGATAGAAAAACCAATGCCTTACTAAAAGACGTCACCTTGCTGGGTAAGTTCCAACTTCAATAGCTCACAATCCCATATTCCAACCTAGAGATTTAGTACTAATAAAGTCTCTTCCCTCATCATTCCCTTCTTTAGGACCAACTTGGAAAAGGTCATACGCCATGATCCTGTCGATTCCATTGGCTGTCAAAGAAGCAGGCCTGGACTCCCAGACACACCACACCCAACTCAAGCCCTGGGAATCAGAGACTGTACTGAATGTCAGCAACCGTCCAAATATTCCTTTAGACCCACAGAGGACTTAAAATTCCTGTTTAAAAAGAAAACAAAGTCTTCTGCAAAGTAATCTAAAATGCTACTCGAAGTCATTTACTAATTACCACTTAAAGGAGAGCACAATTCCCTTCTAGTACAGGCATAGGAAAATGTTAAGTCATTACAATGAACACCTTGCTTGATGTGTAGCCCGCTCCCCTTATCAAGTACATCAGGGCTTCCCAGGGGAGCATCTCCACTTCGAAGAGGCGGTTCGAACAAGCTACAAGACTGCACTAATATGGCACAAAAGGTTCACAGTTTAGCCCACCATTGCAAGGTAACTGAGTGGCCTTTAGAATACGTCATGGTCCTGGATATTATCAATGTTTTTCTAGGAAGCCCACTAACCTCTTTGGAGGAACTAGTAAAACCCCCATTAAGAGTAAAGGTCCCACTGCTCACAAGAGTCATAGGCGTAACAATGGCTCCTGTTGGATGTAAGATGACTGTATGTGGCTAACTCCAACTACAGGACAACGCAGTAAAAAGATCCCCTTATGTTAAAAACAAAACACAAAAGTCATTCTTACTCTCATTGGTCTAACTCTGCTAAATACCTGCTAGAGACACCCCCTAAACAGTGTACACACACCATAATTTTACAGGTCAAGGCTGGCTTACAACAGACTGGTTTAATTGCCCTAAAATTAGATTAAAAGCCTCCAGTGGCACTCACTGGTCCTGTGGAACCCATCTGTGGTCCTGGCTACCCCTACACAGACAGGGAGATGCTCGCTGGGATTCGCATGGTTACAAGGCAAGAGTGTCAAAAATATCAGCGGCCCTACACACTCACCTCACCTATGGCACCGATGGTCTAGAAGCGTGTTCCACGGCTGTGATCACCGGTCTTCTATCTTTGTCCCTGTCCTAGCACAAGAAGGTATCGTACAACACGTCAGGCCTTGGCCAATTACACCTAACAGGCCTCGAACGACACCTCGACTGGTCTCTCTCTCCTTACTAAAAAAGCAGATTAATGAGGCAGGTTATTTTCCAAAATCATGTAACATTAGACATTCTAACAGCAGCACAAGGGGGCACTTGTGCAATTATAAAACCTACACATTATGTATACATTCCTGACCTTTCTGCTAATGTCTCGATGGCCATTGAAGATTCTAAACAATAGGTTAATGATACGTCAGATTCTAAAATTCCCTAGACCTCCCCTTACCTTCTTTGAGAGGGGCCAACACTAGCTCTTCCTGGTGGAAACATCTGTTCGTAACAGTCTTGTTGGTCTTACTATGTGGTCCATCCGTACTTAACTGTTTCTGTGGCCTTCTTTCCTCCAGACTTAAAATTGCATGCCTACCCAAATAGGAACGCCTCACATCTATCAAGGGCCTTTAACAGACCCTCCATGGAGTCCCTCTGACTGCCAGTCACAACCACAGCCCGAGTCAGCTGGGAGTGGCCAAAATGGTCTTCTCCCTTTGTCCCTTCATGACAATTCAAGGTACTTCTTCAGAGAGCGAAATACTATAGACAGCTGAGTTTAGTCAGGCAGTACTAGGCCCTCAGGAGAGTCAATACAGAGGATGAAAACACACTGTGGCCAGAGGCACATCTGTGGGAGGCCAGGCCTCAAGATAAAGACAAACGACCAGCCCTCCATGCCTCTTCGAGGGATAGGACTAGTGGTATCATCTGGTCCAACAAAGTCTTAGGTAGACATCAGTCACCTAGGTGGGTGACCAAGACCCTCAGACCCATCCCTTCCTGAAAAGTTCTTTGTTCTTCCCACTTGCTATGTGACCTGCTTCCCCACTGGATCAATATTACCTAAGCAGCTATACTTATTAGTTGATCATAGTTTTGTTCCACCTTGTACCAACCTTGTGTTTCGCTCTATAAAATTTCCTCCAGAGAGTGTGGTCTGAGGTCACCTACTCAGAACCTGTTCTGTCTCTCCCCCTCCATAAATATTTCCTACTCTTACCCTCCACTGTTCCTTAGAATTCGTTCTTCAATTTTGGAAAACATGAACTCGGCATATGTGACATCAAATAGGATGTGAGCTGTAATATTCCCTTTGTATCTGTTAGAGGCCAGCTGGTTGGTGTGGTTTTATTCTAGCCTCCATCATTTAGCCTCGTTGAGATTTATCTCAGATGTTGCAGGTACCAAGTGCACATTCCTCACACAAGCAGTTTGTCCACACATCTGCCTTGGACAGACACTGAACTGTGCGCAGTTCTTGGCTGCTATAAGAGAGCTATGAACATCTGTGTACCAGTCCTTGTATGGATGCACGCTTTCCTTTGCTTAGACGAATCCCAGGAACAGAACAGTGACACCATGTGGTAACGGTAGGTTTACCACGTGAAAACCTGCTAAGCTATTTTCCATAACGGTAGGTTTACCACGTGAAAACCTGCTAAGTTATTTTCCAAACTGGTTGCACTAGTTTACATTCCCACCAGCACTGAATGAATTCAACTTTCATCATACTCACTATTCTTCATTCAAATAGGCTTGAAGTAGGCTCTCATTATGGTTTTAATTTACATATTTCTATTTCCCTAAAGATTGGTAACTTTGAATGTCTTTTCTTATGCTTATTTGCCATCTCCTGGTATTCATATTTTTTACTCAATTGTCTGTTTCACATTATTGAGTTCTAAGTTATTTTCCATAGATTTTTCATTTAAATCTTTTGTCAAATTCATGCTTTGAAAACATTTTCTCCCAGTCTATAATTTGTCTTTTCATTCTCTTAACAGCAGTTTTTGAAGAGTGTATGTTACATTTTGATGAGGTTCAATTTATTAATTTGTTCTTTTATGTATCATATCATACAGCATAGCATATCACACTTCTGGCATCTTATCTAAGAAATCCTCCCCTAGTTCAAGGGCACAAAGGTTTTCATGCACAAGATTTATAGTTTTAAGTTCTACATCTAGGTCTCTGATCCACGTGAGTTGATGCTTTGCACATCACTTAACAGTATGAGCTGAGGTTTCTTTTTATGCACACAGACAGCCAGTTGTTCCAGAAATTTATTGAAAAAGATTATTGTTTCTTTAGAGAGCTAAAAAAATCCAGGTATTGTTAATCTTCCATTTTTTATTCTCTTTTCAAAGATTTGGCTATTCTAAAATTTCTGTATTTCCATATGACTTTTACCACCAATTTGTCACTTTCTACTCCAAAAGAAAAAATTGCTGGGATTTTTTTTTCCAACTGGAGTTGAAGGGAGTCTACAGATCTCTTGAGGGGATTTGCATCCTAGCACCAGGGAGTCTTCAGACTCAAGATCATGGTCCAGCTTATCACTTACTGCCTCTTCTCTTCCTTCCACAATGCCTTGTGGTTTTCAGAGTTCAGGTCTCTTGTACTGTTTTTGTTGTTGTTAGATTTTTCCCTAAGTAGGTCCTGGTTTTTGAGGCTATTAGAATGGATGTTTTACATTTCTCAACTTCTGGTTTTTCGTGCAAGCTGTTGGGTTATGTCCAGTATATAAATATTCTTTGCCATTTTACTTTCACTCCGCCTGTGTCCCTCTATTTCCCTCAGAACGAGCACAGAGATAGATTTTAGAAGTCCAGGCATCGTTCCTCACTGAATAGCTTAATCCCTATGGGCCATGCACAATTCCTGATGCATTCAGATTAATTTGCATCCTCTTATTCCGGAGTTTTCAATTGTTCTGCTTTTTCTCCCATTTTTCATTCTTGTCTACATGTGCACTGGTATACCATTTTCTCAGCATTTCAATACCCCACTGCTAATTAATCTGGGAGTTACTAAATTGCTTCCACTATTTTAATAGTTGCCCTGAACATTTTTAATATGCATATTTAAACTGATGGTCTGAAATGAATCACTGTCTCTATTTTTCTTCCAAACAACAGAGGAAATTTAAAATGCTTAATTCCAATCGTGTCAAATATATACACAGCTCTTTCATAGTCTAAGATTTTAGAAACGTCTTGATTGAGTACGCTAAGTATTATTCTTTTGGCTAAGTGTTATTTTAGATATCAATGTATGCTTTATGATTCACGCCTTCACCTTGCTTCACTTCTTACTGCATCTAGACCTTTCTTCTGAAATCACTGAAATTTCGAAATTCAATTGTTAGAAGCTCCGTCAGTGAGAAGGGCTATAGCTTGTAACCCTTTTGGTTTTTATTTGTCATCTTTATTCTTGAAAGACAGTTTTTAAGGATGCACACTGGCAATTCTTTCAAAGGTGATGTGCATTATACCTGGCACATCTACCCTGTGACACCATAACTATTACTCCCTTACAGAAAACCTAACTTTTCTCCATGGCTGGTTTTGAATATTTTGTTTGTTGTGGATGTTTTTTAGTTACCGTATAGTAATTACTCTGCTAGAAACAGCTGGGCCTTTGTCTGGAGGGCAGGGGCTCCCAATAGTTCTGGCGAACTGTCATCTCTTAGCTCATTTCAGACCTCCGTCTGACCCTCTGCCATTCTCTTTATTTTCTCAGAACCACAAGGAGGGGTATTTTAGAATTTTACACTCTATTCTCCATTTCTCATCTCTCTTTATGTGTTTCCCATCTTGCAGTCTCTCTGGGACAAGTACTTTCTTCAACCTCTTCCCTACTTCACTAATCAACTCTTCCACGGAGTCACAAGTTCTGCTCAGCGCATCGACTGAATCAAAACCTGGTTCTTTTTCTCATCCTGCCTTACAAATTGTGATGGTTCTGCATTCTCCTTATTTCATTCACTATCTTTCCCTCTGTGATTTTAAACATCCCAAACATGGTTCACAGCCCCAAGCAGCCTCCTGTGCACCGTTCCTCTGGCAGCGGTTTTGTCCATGGGCCCTCACTCCTGGTGACTCGGACCCTTTTCCCCCTTCCTGGAACCTCTGTTCCTTGCAACTTTTATCTGGAATTGTTTGAAGCTTGGAATTGTTGGAGGCTTTTATCAAAAACTGGTTTTCTTTGGGGAAAAAACTATAGTTTGCTTCTGCCTGAGCCTAGGATACTGTCATCCTAAGGCTACTTCAAAGCACATTTTCAACTCCAACTTTTCAGGCCAAATCAGGGACGTAACCTGGGGCTCCAACCCTAAGTGAACACAGGACTGCGGCTGGAGACGCTGTGTGTGTGTACTGGGGTGGGGGTGGGGGGTTTCCATTCTCTTTAACCTTCATGACCAAGACAAGAAAGGCAAACACTAGCACCACCCTCTCTGACAGCCTCCAGATCCTGACCCCTGCCTGGCCGTTAAACCCAGGGCCCAGGCCTAGAGGCTGTGACAGATCCCAGTAGACACCAACCTTGGAACCACACAGCCCCAACACTGTCTCCAGGTATCTGATCTCTGACAGCACTCTCCTTTGTGTTGCCATCCGTGGTTACCCCAACACCTTTGGGTATATCCTGTGACAGAAGGGCCTGAAGACACCAAGTCCCACACACCGCCAGACACGGAAGCATCTGCACTGTTTTTTTCTTTTTTAATCAATGCATTTCTTTTGAAACCAGAAAATAAACCGCTACTCTAGCTTTATAGCATAGGTCTGACGTGCGAGGTACAGGGAGCTCCATTAGCACTGTGCATGACTGACAACGTTTAAAAGCCCTGTGGGAAACAGTGAGGAGCCACCGAGGCCTCTCCCCAGCAAGCCCTGCCGGCTGCCATCTCTGTGTCACCAGGGTGCCTCTTCGTGTTAGGCCAGCTCCTAGCTCCCCATCCGCTGCATTTCAGGACAAAGGAGAAACCCCTGGAAGACAGTGCCAGGCACCCAGCGCCCCTCCTTTCCTTCTTCCCTGAGCAGCAGGGGTGACTTCCTCTAACCATTTAGAGTCCTCCCTTTTCCCCCAGGCAGCCAGCTGCCCCGCCACACTGTCAGTGGTCACATATTCTCTCCCACTAGCTCTGGAGTCTCCTGGACCCCTTCTTTGCAGTTTCTGCCCTGAGCCAACAGGACAGGATTAGAGACCAGTGAACTTCACTCAGGCAAGGCCATGCTTGCAAGGTAACAGGCAGCATTAGGGGACGCAGCACTTCCATGCTGAAGGTGACCTAAACAAAACACAGAACTGTCCTCCTCCCTAAGGGCTCCTGCCCTGAGGAGGCTAGATCAGTGATTAGCATTGCGAACACTGACAGGAGGTCTCTAGGAGCACTCAGGGAATTTCTAGAAAGAGAGTTCCTCCAAGGAATTCTGTTTACACTCTTCATTTGCTTAACAGCCTTTTACTTCAGCAGAAGCTCCCGTGGGTGGGCCTCAGGCCGAGCCTCCCCCAGCTCCTGGGAGAAGGCTGGGCATTCCACAACCCCCCACCTGCCTCTAGTTCACCCACACTTTCACAGCCACAGGGCCGTGGAAAGATGAGTTCACTGCTTTAAGTGGATTATCTGTCTTCCATGACTTGGTAAATTCTATTAAAATAGCAACATGATAGATACAAACTCACATCATAAATGGGCTTTGTCTGGATGAAGCATAACTCAGACAACTGTCATCGCCCCAGGCCAGAGGCATCAGTAGAGCACAAGGACAGGGCCGTGGCCAGGGGCCAAGACCACAGGCTAGTCTTGGCCATCACAGGGGCAGCCCACAGCCTGCACCTGCTTGGGACACTGGTCATTTGGAGCCATGGCAGGAGCCCCTGCAGCGGAGGCTGTGATTTTCAGCAGCCCCTGGGGGTCTCTGGGTGAGGGCTGCTCAGTCACAGTTTCCTCTGCTACTCAAGATCTCCCCACTTCCCAGGCTGCCTGCCAACCAGTTGTGGGGGAAGAGGGTACTAGAGGCCTGGGAGGGCCGGGTACAGAGCATGTGGCAACCCCAGAACAGAGGTCCATGCTGGCCGGCCACCTGCAGCCGGTTAGCTGTTCCTTCTCTTCCCACCACAGTCTTCAGGGACCAGGCCAGAGAACACCATTCTGCTCTCCAAAGACTCCCCGAGGCCAGGCACCAGCAGGCTATGAGGGGAAGGCAGGTGGGAGGGAGGCCACCTTGGCCAGGACAGGGCAGCAACAGGCTCCAGAGGCCAGGCAGCTACCCCTAGGCCTGCCTAGTCCCCGCTTTGGGGGCAGGCACAGCCCCAGTCTCCTCCCACGGTCAGGCTGCAGAGCTAGCGCTGCCCAACCAGTGAGCCAGGGCACTTGCTGACAGGTGATGAACACGGTTCTGATTAACCCAACACAAGAGAACGTTTCTACTGCAGAGCATCCCAACACTGCCGCAACTTAATCTCTAATTAAGGAGACAGCAGCTCTGACCCACAACTGGCAACAGGTCTGCTGGGGCAAGGCTCTGAACCCCATTGCCCAGGCACTCTGCAGGCATGTGCCAGGTGGGGTGGTGTGTTCCAGCTCTGGAAAAGATGACAACTGGGCGTCTTTAAGCAGATCCCGGCAGGCTCATACGTCGTCTTACGAAGCCCAAGGCTAATTGAACTAATGCTCCTGCTGCCTACCCAGACACGAAGGTGGGGGTAGGGGGCTCACGCTGCTTCCAAGGCCTGCAACAGCAACGGGGGCGCTGAGGACAATCAGGACCACAGGCCAAGCATGGGCCCCAGAGGACACTGGTTGGTTCCAGCCTAGTGGTACAGCACTTGCCCAGCACGCGTGAGGCCCTGGGTTCCACTCTCAGCACGGATATACACAGACCCGTAGCTAAAACACACACACACACACACACACACACACACACACAGAGCTCCAATCCCTTTCCAAACAAACAGAAGCTACTGCTCAGAACCAGGAGCCACCCCTCTCCAGGAATGGAGTCCAATAATGATGACAACCTCAGGGATTTGTGCAGGGTTTACAGCAAGCTGCTCTTCAAGAAACTGACCTTTCAGAGTATAAGTCGGTTTGAAACCTTGGATACTCTTGAAATCAGACATGTGGAAGGGCGGACTTTTAAAATGGAAAGAATTAGATACACAGACCCTGTAATAAATAGGCACATACTAAAAACAAAGGAAAAAAAGCTGTCAAAGGACAAAGACAAAATTAACATCGCCAAAGCTGGTTCACCCTGCAAAGTCTACCGAAAGGAAAGAAATCATTTAGAATCTAAAGTAAGCATAGAGAGGGGCAAGTAAGAAGAAAGAAAACTAACAGAAGAAAACTTAAATCTACATAAAAGTAGAAAGGGAACAAAAAGGAGAATCAAAAACACCTCCCCACCCGCTGCTAAAAGGCAGGAATCTGTCAGTCTCAGCCAAGCTGACGATCTTAATTTGAAAGAGGGTGTTCACCCACCCCTTGGTGACAAAAGGCGAACACTGATCCTAATAAAGAAGAAAATGCCAGGTCTGGGAGCTTAGGAGAGGATTCCGTGATCTCTGTCTCCCCTTGCGGGCACAGGCAGCCTGACAAACACAGCAGGGACCGGCCCGCAGGCCTCGGCCTCGGAGACCACTGGGCACTGACGGGAGAGAGGCCGGCACTGCACACCAGCGGGAAAGCCCACGTGCGCACAGCCCGGCCCCGCTCGCCACCGCCCCACTCCGACTCACGCCGAGCCCCAGGCAGTGTCCCCAAGGCTCCCTTGCTTCCCGAAATAAAAATCAGGAGCCTTTCTCTTTCTCCAAAAAAGAATAAAGAACGCACAGGTATGCGTCAGCCTAGGCGTAGCACACAACCAGCGAGGACCGTAGGGATTCGCCAACTGCATTCATGTTTCTTCAACTCTCCTGTTTTCAAGCAGAAAAAGAATTTGAGGTGTTCTGAAAAAAGTATAAAGCAAATATAATCAATCTCTTTTTGGATATTGCTCAGATTTATCCTACGTCCTTTTCTGCTGCTCACTGACAGAGAATCTGTAAGACGGTAGATGCCTGGGTGGAGCTATCTCTAAACAGGACCCCAGAGATCATGAACATTTTCTTCAAACTGTACCTTCTAACTGTCTGGACCTCTTATACTGCCCAATCCCCTAATTTTATATAATATGTATCTGATATCAACATTTTAGAAATTGTATAATTTTCTGGCACTTCTAATTTTATTTTTCCCTTTTATGGAGGTACTAGATTGAAGGATTAAAAAAAAAAGGATGAAAATCTTTTGAAACTCCTTATATAAGTTTTGAGTAAAATAAATAAATGCTTGACATTCACAGTAGATATACCCTAAGTTTGTGGATCCCTTATACCACCGCTGTATCTGATTCCTCCAGTGAAAGGCTTCCAGGGTAACGACTGGAGGAGAACCACAGGCTTATGACCAGCGCAGGGTAGTCAGGGGCCCTGGGTATGCGCCATATGTTTTTATCTACACAATGAGAGGAACTTAATTCAATTCAGAATGTCTACACTTACATGCACCTCTTTAAACTTTGAAGTCACTGCAGGTCAGTGACGGCAAACCTTAAGAAAAACACAGTAAGGTGGGTGTCACAGGTTCTGCCAACACTGCTGTAGGTGGTTCATTTTTAAAGAATAAAATTTACATAAGATTAAAAAGCTTAGGGTGGTGGATAAGTGCTTGCCTGGCAAGCACAAGGTCCTAGGTTCAATTCCAAGCAAGCCCCCCACCGCCGCCGCCGCCGCCGCCGCCGCCGCCGCCGCCGCCGCCGCCGCCGCCGCCGCCACCGCCACCACCACCAAAAAAGATTAAAAACGACATGGCTTTTCTGGTTTCCAGCCAGCCTGTCTATCTGGAGGGTCTGCAGACCCGGCTGGGGCACACAGGACAAGGTCGGCCTCCAGCCTGCTGCGTCCCCAGCCTCGGCGGCCTCCTCCCAGCCCCCTGGAGTCTGGCCCTGCCTGGCCCCTCTGCCTGGCCCCTGAGGACTGTGGGGCGTCTCTCACTGGAGCTGCCAGGTCCTCTACATGTCCACAGCCCTGGTTTTGGAAAGCAGCTGAAAGGGTGAACAGCCTCAGGGAGAAGAGTTCTCTCTCTCCACCCCTGGTTGGGCGGGAGGCAGAGGTCAATCTCGGCACTTTGCGACATTGTGATTTTTTTTCTTAATACTACGTGGCCGGCTCTGCAGTAGATTTCATTTGGTTTAAGAAATGACGAAACGGAAGTTCAGACTGTCAAGAGGTTAACCAAATGCAAATTACTTACATACAACATATGCTTTTCAAACCATAAGACATAAAGTACAGAAACAATTTTCTTTCTGCTTTTTATAGTAGAAAAAACTGTGGTAAAGGAACAATTTTGACCTTTAATTGCATCACTAAACTTTCCAAATAATTTTTGCCAAAAAATAAAGAGACAAAAAACAGAAACAAGCAGGTTTCTGGCATCAGATTTTCCCATGTGCCTGTGTTTATGGAGATGTGTTTCTGCGGCCCCTCGCCTGACAGCTATTGTTTTCCAATCTTTGCTCAGACTCAAGCACATCAACTTCAGCTGCGCAAGCAAAAGCTTTGCGAGGATTGCTGTGAAATATTCATCACTGGGCCACTGCGTGACACAATTACCCACCAGGAACGCAGAGCGAGGCCCTTTTAGAATTCACACCGTCACCCCGTTAGGGGAACGGGTTAGTAATGAGAACTGTAAATCACATTTCATCGTGCGGCCAAATTCCAGAGATGAGCCTGTTGTTCATCCAGCCAGCTTCAAAGTGACTGATCTATTATCTCCGTGCCAATCTGTATTATCTTTCGCCAGATACTTATTGGCATGTGTCTGTCCATGTCTGGGCACATTCCAACTGGTTAAATGACAGAGGTCACAGCCAATCAAATTCAATGAGTCTCAGTTTTCATCTCTGCAGCCTTGTCAGGGAGAAACAGGCAGAAGGAGATGAACCCCGGGTCTGCGCCCCGGTCCTGGGGCCCTGGCTGGCACCCTCCATGCATCAAGACTTCACTTTACAGCCGGATGATACAAAAGCAAAGCATGAAATAATGAAGTACACTTCAATAATTTAAAAATTCCCCATGGGTGTTTATTGTTGATGTATCAGAGCTCCTAGAGAAACAGCTATAGGTAGCATTTTAGGGGTACAGAGTGGGGAGGGGTGTGGACGGATCTTTGGGGACGAGCTCACACACGTGGGGAGGCTGAGTGAGGGCAGGCAGCAGCTCAAGTCCAGAAGCATCTGCCGCGGCCTTGCTGCCCCCGGAAGGCTGGCTCTGGTCTGTCTGAACTCTCAGTTAACTGGATGAGGTCTCCTGCATTACAAAGAGCAAGGTGCCCCCACATAAACATCAACCTCAACATGCAAAAGCCCTTGGGAAACTCAGGATAAGCTCTGGCAGCGCGTGTGGGCATGGTGGCTCCTGCAGAGCGGCTCAGGACCTCGCCCTCACAGCTGAGGGCTGCCGGGATTAAGGTCCAGCTGCAACCCCGAAAGCTGTTTTCCAAACCTGTGTTCCTAGGTCACTTTAATATGCAGCGAATGGACAAGAAATCAGCATTTTTACTGATGCAAAGTCCCACGGCTCACAGTTGAAAAGCAGCCACCAAGCTCTTCAGGGGACCAGCTGAGGGTCTAGAGCAGTGACGGCCAACCTGAGCGCTTTCAGGGATAACAGCCCACTGCAGCCTGCATGCCACGGGTTCGCCACCACCGAGGGTGGAGGAAGCAGGGTGCAGCCGTCCTGCTGCACAGGAGAGGAAGACCCGACCCTCCACGCCAAAGCACATCCCATCGAGAGCCAGACACAGGCCAGCAGGCCTGAGAAGGAAGAGAGGGAAGAAGTCAGGCTGTGTGTGCAGCCTGATCATGGCTGCTCAGCCCTGTGGACATGCAGGTGTCCAGGCTGCCCTGCACACTGCCCACCTTTGTGGACCCAGCTGACCCACGCGCCCAGGAGGCTGAGGTGGCGCCACGGAGAGAATGAGGCAGTGAGTAGAGAATCAGCACAGCAGGCTGCCACTTCTTGCTTCAAAGGGAAATTGGGCAGGGCCATGGCAGGAGGTCTCCCTTTGAATCTGCCAGGGCGGTCCTTGAGGAAATGTCAGAAAGTGGTGGTGCCTGTCCCTGGGGACTGGGACAGAAGCGGCTCCCACGCTGACCTCACCGACCGGAGAGGGGCACGGCGGGCCCCGCTCCTCAATTTGTGCAGAACTGGCCCCAGGCCCTGGGGGTTTTCTCTCAGTGCTGGCCAATGCTGTTCCCGTGCTGAGTCGCCGCTTCCTCTTCCCTGGCACTTCCCGGAAGCTGGACTCAGGTCCAGGAGCTGCGCCAGATTCAGGGCTGAGCAGTGCGAGTCTGAGAGCACTTGCTGATGGAGCTGAGCCCTCCACATCTGACCCGGAAGGGGCACAGGTGTCTTTGGGTTCCACCCTGCGGAGCCATGTGGATTGGGGGGCCCAGGTGCTGCCGGTGGGCCCATCCATCACGAGCCCCTCTACTCATCCCCAGGCCCTCTATGAGCTCTGCGCCAGCCCACCCTTTCGGATGAGGGAGACAACACCTCACAGCTTTTGTTCCCTCTGCATTGACAACTGCATTTCTCCTCTAAGCCACGCCTTTCCCTTGATGGTCTTCTTACCAGGGAAGCAAGGCACTGTTTGACTCTCTTCTTTTGTTCACAAGTTGGTGCCTTGGCAATCTTTCATGGCGAATCAGTGAAGGCTTTACTTAGAAATTACTAATTCACAGGCGTCACGTGTTTGCTAGGTCCCAATAAACTACTATCATAATTCTTACCAATGCCCCTGGAAACTGGGGCATTCAATCTGGCACAGAAACAGACACATGGATCAACGGAACAGAATACAGAACGAGGAAACTACCCCGGGCACTTTCAGCCATTTGATCTTTCACAACAGGCCCAAAAACACACACTGGAGGACAGACGGCCTCTGTAACATGCGTGCCAGGAAAGCTGGTGACCCACACGCAGAAGAGTGAAGCTAGACCCTTATCTCCTGACACCCACGAAATTAAAATCAAAATGGATCAGAGACATAAACGTTAAAGTAGAAACACTTAATCTGCTGGAAGATAGAGTGAATGAAACCCTGAAGACACAGGCACAGGCAAGGACTTTCTCAATACAACTCCAATGGCACAAGAAAAACACCAAGACACCGAAAATGGAATCACATCAAATTAAAAAGTTTCTGCAGAGCAAAGGAAACAAGGAACAGAATGAGAAGACTATTACAGAATAAAAAATAATTCTGCCAGCTGTTCTTCAGACAAAGGACTAACACTTAGAATACATAAAGAACTCAAAAGATTGGACTCCCTCCAAAATAAAGAGCCAATCAAAAACAGGCAACCGAAATGGACACTTTTCAGAAATCCAAATGGCCAGCAAACACATGAAAAAGTGTTCAGCCTCACTGGCCACTAGAGAAATGTAATTAAAACAACACTGAAGTCCATCTTACCCTAGTAAGCATGGCCATCATCAAGAAATCAAGTAACAAATGCTGGGGAGGCTGTGAGGGAAAAGGAGCCCTTCTCCACTCCTGGTAGGAATGTAAACACACCAGTACGACCACCTTGGGTGTCACTTTGCAGAGTCCTCAAAAAACTAAAAGTAGAAATTCCATTTGATCCAGCTAGTTTTCTTCTAGGCATCTTCCTGAGAGTTATAGTCATCATATTAAGTGACCCACGCATAGCCGTGTGTATAGTCACACAATTTATAATAGCTGAATCTTGGAAATGACCTATAGGCCCATCAACAGACAAGTGGATAAAGAAAATGTGGTATTTTATACACACTGGAGTACTATTCTGCCATAAAGAAGGATAAAATTGAGTCACTTATAGGAAAATGGATGCACCTTGAGACCCCAATATAAAGCGAAATAAAAGACACTAAAGCTTAAATATCACATGGTTTCTCTTATATAAGAAACCCAAATTATAAATAAAAAGCAAAAGATAACAGAGATAGGGCACCCTTTCTCAAATGGTAAAGGGACTAAGAGAGAGGGGTTGGGAGGCGAAGTAAAGGGAATGAAAGAAAAAGAACTCAAAATAGAGTTTTTAGAGGGGGTGCTTTTTGAGACAGGGTCTCACTATGCGGTTCAGGCTGGCCTTGAGCTCACTTTGTAGCCCAGGCTGGTCTCGAACTTGCAACGATTCCCTTGCCTCAGTCTCCCCAGTGCTGGGATTACAGGAGCGCACCACCACGCCCAGCTCTGAAAATAGAGCTTTTGCAAATGGGAAGGGGACCAAGAGATGTAAGCAGCAGGGAAGGAGGAGAGGGGACAAAAAAAGAACCAAGACATGTTGGGTCCCTACGCCAACTCCCCATGATAAATGTAACTATTGTGCGTGGCAGACATGGACTAGTAGAAATAAAAATTCAAAACTAAGCAAGAGAAACAAAGAAACTGGAGTGCTGACTCGAGCCCAGAGGCTACGAGAGCCTGCATGTCCCGCACGACTCGAGCTTCCCGGGAACCCGAGCCTCCTCAGGACCACTGGTCCTGCCACTCACGGGACATGGCGGAGGGAAAGAGGGATGCCGCGCCCAGGAACTTCCAGTGGCTCAGGGAGCAAAGATAATTTTACTTCTAAAGGGGAAAACACACTGTAAGTTCAAACTGAATGGTAATTCACGTTTAAGGCGACAGGGGTTTTACTTCTCTGATTTTATGCTTGAGTCTCTATGCTTTGATTTTAAACTCTTAGCTCCTGTAGCACTGTCATGATGACTTATTTGCTTTATCGTAGTGTACATGTGTAAATATTCTAGTATGTATACATTAATGGTTTCAAACACCACTCACATTATAACTAACAATCTGATTATCTAATGGTATTTAATTTTTTTTGTGCTTAAGATATATTCTACTGGGACTGTATATTCAAATTGCTTCAAAATCTATCTGAAGTAATCTTTCTTCAGGTGGTTAAACTTGACATATAGTTTAGGGTTTTTTAAATGTAATTTTATTCTTGCTTTTAAGGATAGCTTCCTAAATTTGCTTAATTTGGTTTAATAACTATATAAAGCAATACCTGATCCCAAAGTAAAAATTGTACAGCAAGGCGCACTGGGAGAAGCCAAGCTATACCCCATCCCTGGCCCTGGAACCCCACCTTCTCCTGTAAATGGAAGCTTCCACTGGTTTCTGGATTATGCTTTCATGGATCTTTGTTTGGCTTTGTGTGGTCTGTAGAATAAGGAAACAGGATCAGGAGTGTGCATGCGTGTGCTCACAAGTGTGTCCACACTGCCAGCCAACAGGAGAGGGCTGGAAACCTGCACGCTGCTCCCCACCTTGCTTCTTCCAGCAGGGACACCGTCCCTCATGGGGCTCCATGGAACGGGCATGGCTGTGCTGTTAGAAGCAGTGCTACAGTGACCAGGCTGTGGACAGGACACTGCATCGCCTACCGAGCTCACCTCTGGAGTGGTTCTGGGGACCGTAAGGAAAAGCCTGTGCTATTTTCTGGCCAGCAACCCCCGGCCTCTCATGTGCATTCTGACTGGGGACGGCAGCAGCGCCGTGCTCTCCTGCGTGTGGTGTGAGGCGCCTTCGTCTCCTGTGCACTCCTACTCGAGTGTTACTCCTGCAGATGGGAAGCTGTGGGCCTTCATATTTTAATTTAACTCGAGACAATCACAGATTCACGGATAGTTGTGTAAGACATGATACCACGCTAATCCAAGAGCCCCTCACCTGCGGAGGGGCTCCAATTTTGGTTTATAGTAAAAGGAACAACGACCAACCCTCCGTGTGTGTCCTGTGGCCCTCGAGAGACTCACAAAGGCACAGCGACCATGCTCATCGGCCACACGCTGACACCACGCTCACTCAGCTATCGGATTCGTTCCACCTTCTTCTAGAGGGTGCTGGTGTGCTGAGAATGATTAATCTGGAGCCACAAGGGGCGTGCGCCTGTCTACACAGCAGGCTCACGTGCTCTGCACTGCACACTCATCACACTCTGGATTGCTAGTGAACAAATATTAATTTGGCCATAAAAACTGTATCATGTGGTTCGTTGGACATTTTTTTTCACTTGATAGTTTACACTGTGATAGGAAAGGATTAAAGTTTTCCTTACAACTGTAATTGACTCAGATTTTGGCTTTATAGTTTCTCATTTCTGGACTTAGGACTCATATATTTAATATTGTTTTGTTACAATAAAATGGCTCTTTAATTAATTTAAACCCGTTTTCCTTACATCATCATTATGGGAACTGAATTATGTCACTCCTTATTTCTCCTCTGCTTAGGTTTGATTTGGAGAGCTTTGCTCTACATTTTATTTCCAATCCTTCTATGTCCCCAAAGAAAAAAAACAAAATAAGATAGAAAATTCAAGCAAAAGTGGGCAAATCAGGTTACACGAATGAAAGAGTCATCTAATCTCAGGGTGTTTAAGCTAGTATTTTTGGTGCTGTAGGCACCTGCCATGCCCAGGAAATCCCAGCCTGGCAGGTAAACACCACCCTAAAACAGCAAGCGATCATTGCCTTGGCGTTCTCTATCTCTGTGCGACAGCCGGCTTTCTCTGGTTTTAAATTTTAGATAAAGATAAGCATGAGACACACCATATATTAATAAAGGACATTTTCTAAACTCCACGTTCTGCTCCTGAAATACATGCACGCTGCTCCATGTAGCTGCAGATCATTCCTGTATTAATTTTCCCTGCTCCAACAAGACCGCATGATTTATTTATCCCTTCCACTGCTGGCGGGCACTCAGGCTCCATCCTTGCTGTCAGCCAGCAGGACCGTGTGGTCCCTGTGCACCTGGTCAAGGGTCCCAAGTCCTGGGGGACAGGGTCCCTCTTCCCCCAGCCTGACCCTGAGCACAGGGCCCTCAGGCCGACAGCTCTGTTCAGTGGAGTCCCCACCCCACCAGCTGGGTGAGCCACCACCCTTTCCTTTGCCCAAGGACTCAGCGTGATCTCAGTCAAGGAACCTCAGGTTCACTAGTTTTCAAAAACACAGCTTCAGGGTTCTACTAAGTTTGGGTTTGTTTTTGATCCCACTATTTTTTCTGCTAAGCATTTGTGGCCAACACTTTAAGAGACTGTTATCGGATTTTTGTTATACATAATTTAAAGTACAGAGATTTAAGCATGCTGTTTGATGAGTTCTGTCAAAAGAATTCGCCAGTGGAATCCCCATTCCTACCAAGGCAGAGAACGGGTCCTCCTGCCAGCAATCCCTGCCCTGCCGTCGCCAGCCAGACAGACCACTGTTTCCATTCCCGTTCCCACTGCTGAGCTCTGTCGATTCTACAACTCCACATGCCGAGGTCAGGTTGTATGTTCTCTCCTGTGTTTTGCTCCTGTGGACTTACATGATGTTTTTGAGATTCACCCACATCATGCAGGATAGCACAGCACGCTAAGAATGTCTCCATACATTCTCCGCTGATGGACAGATCCTTCCACGGTTTCCAGGTTTGGGCTAATACAATGTCCTGGCTTAGATCCAACGTGTTCCCCCAAAACCCTAACGCATCTGGAAGGTGACTAGATCATCAACGGAGTCATCAAGGAAGAGTTCAGAGCTGACAGTGCTGTCAGCAGGCAGCGCCTGGCTGGCGGAGGGTCCCCTGCAGGGACCTGGAAGGGACATTCTCGCTCCTGGTGCCTCCCCTCTCTCTCTGGTTTCTGGTTGCCTAGGCAGAGCCCTTTGTCCTCTGCCAGGCCCCTCTGCCCCGCAGTTTCTGCCTCAAGACAGTGAACCACAGGCCGAACCTGTGGTCAGGGTTATGGTTTAGCCAAAACAAACTCCCTCTTCTTTAGGTCGTGGTGGTGGGTATTTTGTCCCAGCAACAAGAAAGTGAGAGATAATTACGCTGCTATGAACGTTCCTCCACAAGTGTGTTTCTGAGGGACACAGTCACTGACTTTGTGTGAAGATACTTAGGAATGGAACTGTTAGGTTTTCCAACACGGTGACTCCATCCGACACCCTCTCCAGCCACGCCGGAGACTTCTGGCCACCAGGCAACATCCCTGCCAGTGTTTCAAGGTGCCCATTTCCTCAGCCTTCTGGGTAAGCAGACGTAGCTCCCTATGGTTCCAGTCTCCTTCTCCGGTGACGCCTGACTGGTGTGGGGCTTTTCAAGGGTTTATTGGCCATTTCGCCACTTTCTGTTGTGAGGCGTCTGAAAGTTTTGTCCATTTTTAAATAGGGCTACTAGCTTTGTAATTGAGCTGTGAGAGTTTTTATACATCCCGGACATGGGTTCCCTGTCACACATGTGTTCTAAGTACTTCCTCCTAGTCTGTCCCCTGACTCTTTCAGTCCATTTCATCTGTTTACTCTATTATCTAAATCGTAACATTTAGTTCCCCTACTTAGTTCTCAACAAAATTTCCTGAATTTTGTCATTTTGGACCCTTTGCATTTCCATGTAAATCTTAAACGTCTCCGTTTCTACAAAAAAAAAAAAAAAAGCCTTAGAAGGAGTTTGATTGAAATTGCTCTGACGCTACCGATCAATTCGGGGAGAAATAATGTCTTAACGACATTAAGTCTATTTATAAGTCTGGTACAATGCGCCACATAATTAGGTCAGCCTCAATCTGTCTCAGCAATGTTTTGCAGCTTTTACTGTAAAGATCTTCAGTGGTTATAGCCAAATTTCCCCCTAGGTACTTTTGTGAATTTTGAGGTTATCAATGGAATTGGTTAGCAACTTTTATTTTCTGATTATTCATTAGCAATAGAGTTTTGCATATTAACACTGTATTTTGCATCCTTTTTTGAGGGGAGCAGACTTTTTTGGATTTTCCAAACATGCAGTCAACAAGAAGTTTCATTCGTCCTTGGCAAGCTCTCTGCCTTTTATCACACTTCCACACCTAACTGCCTGGCTGTGCCCTGCAGCAGGTCACTGCCGCAGGTCAGGAAAGCAAATACTCCTGCCTTGTTCTCAACTCAGGGGAAAAGCGTCTGACAGACAACCTTGCCACTAATTACAACACAAGCCGTACGATTTTGTAGGTTCTTTTTACACTGGGAAAATTTGGAGCCCTGGCTTACTGAGAATTTTAATCACAAGTGGGTGTTGAATTTTGTCAAACGCTTTTTCTGCATCTATTGATAGCATCATATGGTTTTTTCCTTTATTTTGTTAATGTGGTCAATTACATTGATTTTGAGTGCTAAATCAACCTTGCGTGGCTGGGATAAATCCCACTTAGTGGTGAGGTATTGCTTTTAATATTTAGTCCATTCAAGCTGCTAATGCTTACTTTGTCAAAGCTTTTTGCATCTGTGTTAACGAGGAATGTAGGTCCTTAATTTTCCTATGTCCTAGTCTCCTTTTGGTATAGGAGTTAAGTGACTCACAGTAAGAGCAGGGAAATACCCCTTTCCTTCTCTACTCTGAAAGAGTGGAGTTTTCTTCCTTAAACTGAGAGTTCGCCAGTCAACTCACAAGGCCTGCCATTGGCTGTCTCCATGGGGAGGTCCTTAATTAGGAATGCCCTTTCTCTAAAGGGCGCAGGGCCTCCCAGGCTCCTGCTCTTTTGAACAAGGTCTGTGTATCCTTCGTGGAATTTGCCCATTTCCACCAGGATTATTAAGTTTGCTGCCATAACATTAATAATATTCAACCATTGTGGGATCTCTAATGACGCCCCCTTTTTAATTTATGATGTTAGCAATCTCCTACCCCCCACAGCCTAACTAGACATTTTTCAGTGTTATTAATGTTTTCATTTCGTTGGTTTCCTCCTTTTCTTACCCATAAGGTTCTATTTCATTGAATTCTGTTCTCTTCATTTTTATTACCTTTTTCTGCTTGCTTTGGGTTTACCTTTTTTCTACCTAGGTTCTGAAAGTGGAAGGCAAAATCACTGCTTTTAAATCTTTTTTCAAGGTATATGTTTTTAAAGGTATATGTTATCTCCTACGCACTACTTCAGATGTATTCCACAAATTCACGTATATATTTTTATTACCCAGTTAAAATATTCTCTCGCTTCCCTCCAACTTCATTGACGCACCATTGTTTAGAAGTGAGCTGCTTAATTGTTCAGAATGTGGTGGACATTCTAGCTGCCGTTCAGATCAGTCTCCCACTTAACTCTGCTGTGGTGGGCTAACAATCTTTGTGTGGTTTCAATCCTTCAAAACTGCCTTAGGGCCTGGAGAGCTCAGTGACTGGGAGCTGTGCTTGGGAACAACACTGACAGGTCCCCTGAGCTAGTGGATTTAGTATTCTTTAGACATTAATAAGATGAAGCAAGAATTTCCTGTGTCTTTACCAATACTCGATTCTCACTGTATTCATTCCATCAGTGATTAGGACAGAAGAGTGAGCCTTCCCAGCTCCGACAGCATTTATCTACTCCCACAAGTCTGACTGCCTGTGCTTTGTGAAACAGAGGTTCTGCCACCACGCTTAGGGCAGTTAAGCCTTCCTAACACAACCTTCTCCTCACACTTAAGGCGGTTAAGCCTTCCCAACACAACCTTCTCCTCACATTAAGGTGGTTAAGCCTTCATAACACAGACTTCTCCTCACACTTAGGGCGGTTAAGCCTTCCTAACACAACCTTCTCCTCACGCTTAGGGCGGTTAAGCCTTCCTAACACAACCTTCTCCTCACGCTTAGGGCGGTTAAGCCTTCCTAACACAACCTTCTCCTCACGCTTAGGGCGGTTAAGCCTTCTTAACACAACCTTCTCCTCACGCTTAGGGCGGTTAAGCCTTCTTAACACAACCTTCTCCTCACGCTTAGGGTGGTTAAGCCTTCCTAATACAACCTTCTCCTCACACTTAGGGTGGTTAAGCCTTCTTAACACAACCTTTTCCTCATGCTTAGGGTGGTTAAGCCTTCTTAACACAACCTTCTCCTTTAAAGCAGCAATGCAGCTATGTCAACGCATGTCTTGAACTCGCCTCTACCCCACAAGCTGAAAGCCAGTCTCCTTAGAGTAGTATTTACACGGCATGGCCACCCCTGTCCTTTTACCAACTGTTAGTACAGGTCAAGTGTGTCACCCATCAGCAGCTCGCTGTTGGCCCTTGCCGGTTTATTGGATTTAGCCACCTCTGTCTGTCAATTAAGTGTGTAGCTCATTTACATTTAAGCCCACCATCTCACTATTTTCTTTTGAATTTAAGCCCATCATCCTACTGTCTGCCTTTGAGGTTTCTTCTATGTTCCTTTTTCCTGTATTCCTGCCTGCTTGGATTAAAAACCTCTCGCAATACCCCACGTTACCCACCAGCACTGTGCAGCTGCCGTTATTTTGCTAGTGGCTGCTCTAAGGTTCATAAATAATACATCCTAACTTACCTCAGCCTATCTTTAATTATCACACATGAAATTTAAGAACCTGCAAGGTGTCCTTCCTTTACGCCTTCCCTTCCCTCCTTTACACTATTATGGTGTGTTTTTTCAAGGATATTTGTTTCTGGTGGCTGTTTTCATGCACCTTCCAGAAATGAAACTTCACCCTCTCTTTACTTTGCGGGCTGCCCACAGCCACAACTGCGCACTGGACCTGAGCAGCCTTGGACCCCACTGCACCCCACTACGCCCTGTCTGTCTCCCCACTTTGGAAGAGTTTAGGGACTCGCCCAGCTAAGGACCTTGCATGCAGATGGCACTGCTCACAGCCCCACCCCCAGCTCCGGTGGACAGGTGTCTCCTGTATGCCTGCAGCTCCAGGAGAAGCCAGCGCACATGTCACTTGTGCCTCAGGGGACAGTGGCCGCTGCAGGGAAACACTTCCCAACCAGATGGGTTAGTGATGCCGAGGCTGCCCCTTGGGGACAGCACTCGTTGCCACAGGTGTTCCAGTGGGAGCTGGCCCGGCACACACACGGAAGCAGTAATGAAGAAGATCTTCCATGGGCGGCAGCCAGACCCACACAACAGCAGCTGAGCACATACTGCTCCTCCAACCCACCACAGAGCCATCAGAGTCACAACCACGCGAGCGCAGTGCCTCCCTGGCCCACCTCGGTGCCACACGCCAGCCAGCGCTCACACTGTGCTACCAGTGCCAATTCGCAGCAGGGCTGCACCAGCACGGGCTGTCTTCACACCACCTAAGCAAACGTCACCCTGTACGGACTGAAATATCCTCATGTCCATTCCAGGAGAGGCCACAAGAGAAGAAGTAGGTGCCAACAGCAGAGGCAGCAGGGCCAGCTTCTGACCAAGGCACACACCCTTGCAGAAAAGGACAGACCCAACCAGGTGCAGCCCCTGCCCCACAGGGGTCACCGGGCAGGTCGAAGAGCACCCTCAGGGGCAGCTTGGCCCTGCCTCTGCTGCCCTGCAGGAGCATACAGGGCAGAGCTCTGAAGGTCACACAGTCGCAAAGCAGGGCAAGGCACCACTAAGAAGACCAGCCCAGGAAGTGGCCTGACAAAGGAGGCCGGGAAGGAAAGCCACCACACGCCCACTCATCTCACCCAGCCTCGGCTCAGGGGTCACCGCCCCACTCGGAAGCCAAGAAATGCAGCTCAGGAGGGTGAGCTGCAAAACCAGCTCTTCCTAGACAAACTCCTCTGACTGCTGAAACAAACCAGGCTGCAGGGCCTGCTGAGGCCCCACACGGCTGCCAGGGAAGTGACTCTGCTCCTCCGCTCCCTGGAGCATGAGTGCCTGGTGGCCAGGCCTCCCTGGTCCACAGCTCCAGGCACAGAAGAGCACTGCGCACAGGTGCACAGTCAGGGAAGGGGCAGAGCCGGTCAGGTGCAAGACACGGCCTCCGAGCCCCAGCAGCAGGGAGCAGAAAGGAATGGGGGTCACGGGCAGCAGACTCACTGGCAGGCCAGGGGAAATGAGGCCCGGGGCAATCTGAGCCCGTGGGTGGGGGCCATGCTCTCCACACTGCAGGTGCAAGGAGGAAGACTCAACACCCAGAATCCACTCCCTGCAGGGCAGAGAGAAAGGGTTCACGGTGGCGGAGATGGCGGGTACCGCAAGAGGGGCATGCACGCAGTGGGCAGACCTTCCTGTGATCTCCCCTGCACACACCTGTCCATCCCCTCTTGTTCTCTGATGAGAGAGTCTGCAACTTCAACTGGGCCATGGCCCCATCTTGTTTGTAGCAGGTATACTCATGTGACTGAGCTCTGACTGATAAAGAATAAACAAAAGAATACCCAAGGTTCAAAACAGTCCTTCAAGACCACTTCTCTTTCTTGCTAGCTGAGAAGCTGTTGGGACAACCAGAAATCCAACCGCCTGCTTGTTTTGTGCTGTTTGTGGCCCTGTGATTCAACCCACGGCCTTTGCATTGAGCTACATCCCCAGCACCCCCTTTACAGTAGGTCTCACTATGCAGCCCTCGCTGGCCTGGAACTCACGATCTTCCGGTCTCAGCATCCCGAGTGCTGTAATTACAGGTATGCACCACACATCTGGCTTGAGGCTGCCCCCCTCTTCTATGACAAGTTGTGCACAGTGAGCACTGAGAGGTGTATCTGGGGATTCTGGGGCAGCCCGGAAGTCTACCTGTGCACTCTGCTTAAGAAAGGACAGAACGCTTTTTTGTTCAACCTGTTTTTCCCACCTGTCATATGCAGCCAACCCAAGCAACACAAGTGAAGAGACCACGAATGATGCTGGGGGTGGGCAGAGTGGACAGCAGCAGAGGGAGAGGAGCAGGCAGAAGAGGGGTCATGCTGGTCCTCACTCAGCTTGCTACCTGCCAAGCTCCAAACAGCCAGGGGTCTGCAGGGAACACCCACTCCCCGCTCCAAACGCTGGTCAGTTACTTAAAACCGTGATGCTCTGTGTCCAGATGCAGGGCATTTCACATTGCTGCTCTCTTTGTATTGCTGGCTTCTATTTTAAATGCATGTTAAAAATGTGTATCAGGCCTCAGGTGTGGAGACTTGCTCTGCAGCCTTGCAGGTGCTACATTTGGCCAAAGGCTTCATGTTACGCCAGTGTCCAGGTGCTGGGTTCTGCATGTAACCACACAACTGAGCTTTTATCATACAGTTCTAATCTTCTGTGCTTTCTGTTTTTTGTTGTTGTCTAGGTGAGAGAGGCAAATTCAAAGCTACCACTGTGACTGTGGTTCTGTCCCTCTGCCTGTAATTCTGGTGACTTTTGCTGAGCTTTCCTGAGGTGCACCTAGGTTCAGACCTGTTTTCTATCTTGAGTGACTCATTCTTTCCATCATTTATATAGCACCTTTAGCCTTAAAACCCATTTTGTGTGGCACCTGTGTGAGAACCGCAACTGTCCTCAGGATAGCCAGTTCTAGCTCTTTCCATTTACCAAGTTTACAGCTTCCAGAGCCCCTGCAGTTACATGTCAGCCCCACGTGTTGGAACCCCAGCCCTGGGACTACGGCATGCTCCCCACACCCACATGTCCTCACTGAACATCTGGGAGCCCCCTGCCTTCCTGATGTAAGTCTGGGAGTTCTACTCATATTCCAAGGTGCCCTGGGGACTCTATGATCTGCCACAGTGGAAGCCTCTCCTAACACACACAAGCCAAGGTAGGAATGTGTGTCCCCAGGCACCTAGTGAGTACTCTAGCTCTTTCTGGCCCCTTGTTGTGTCTCATTGACCCAGACTTGGTCTCAGAGCAACCCTGAGGGCTGCATGGCAAGGATGCTGGCACCATGCAAAGGCATCACGCTTTACCCAGCAGGCAGTGGAGGTGCCAGGAGGGAGGCAGGAACCTCCAGATGGCACAGAGCTCCTGCCCCTTGGGGACAGGCAGACAACGGAACTGAGCCAGCACCATTCACAGGTCCTGAGAAGCCAGCTATCACAGAGCACTAGGAAAGGGCCAGCAGTCAGATCTGCCAAGGGGTGCTGGATGGATGGTCCGCACATCTATTTTTCTAAAACCTACACATGAAAGTAGATTACTCACTTGGCTGGATGTAGCCTAGGAACAATGGTGGACACATTTCACAAAAACAACCCTATTTCTCTCCAGAGAAAAGACTTTGGAGTTGCCTAGGAAGGCTTAAGACCCAGAATTAACCAAGTGCCTGTTTCCAGCACCTTCGGAGTTGTCATGGTGACATTTCCAACTGGAAATCACTGACCACAAACAGAGCTGTTACCTACATTCTCCTAATAGATGTAGTGACACAGGTTATAGAGGAAACAGATGTGGCCACAAGCGGCCACCTGGACATTCCACATGAGCCGCTAAATCGGGTTGCTTTCCAGCTGTGCCCCGTAGGGGATGGCTTGGTTGGGAGGCACTGGCGAGAACATCAGCATGGTCACGCCTCCCCTGCACTGCACCCGAGTAAGAGCAGCAGTCGAGATGCTGAATTTGAACCAGTCTTCACATTCCATACCTTGTAAAACCCTAGCATAGAATGGGGTCTTCAAGGCCTCCCAGGAATAAAGGGCTGCACGCCCCAAACTAACTGGGCCTGGGCTTCTGCGGGAGTTCAGCGCCTGTGTCTGGCTGAAGATGCTTCCTTCTTGCTGTCAGGCCTCACCCATGCTACCACTGCTGCATCTGGGCGGGAGGCGCCATGCCCAGCCACTGCATGCTTGTGGTTTCACGGGTGCCTCCCCGCCTCGAGCCACTCACACCCACGCCGGCAGAGCCCAAGGAAAGCACAGGTACCCGAGGCCTGGTCTCCTCCAGCATCCACCGCAGCTTTCTCTCTCTCGCTCCTTGGCTGGGACTCCGCAGGATCCCGCATAGGGAAACAGCGCAATGAATCCCAGCAAGGCATGGTGTCACTGTGTTAATAAAAATGCCAGCCGTGCAGAATAGATTCGCTGCTTCAATATCTCGAATAGAAACAGTTGCTTTCTCCAGCCCGGAACAAAACCATGCGGATGTCCTTTCCTCCAGCCGCCTGCCTTCCCATTTCCTTGTGCACTTTCTGGGTCACTCATATTTCTTCACCCAGCCTATACTTCTGCTCTAACAGTTAGAAGATTCTTTTAGTATCATTTTTCCTGGAATAATTTGTTATCCATCATTTTTATGGCAGCATTAAATTTTAACAGAGAATTGAGAGGGATAGAAAATCTACTGCACATTCCAGCCCCCAAAGAATGTCTTTAATAAATTTAGGACTTTTCAGTTTTACATTCAGATCAGACCCCAGAACCAAAGCGCTGTCTAGATCTGTCTGTTCTTCACAGGGAAGTGTAGGACTAGTCAGCAATGGCTCCTGCAGGGCCTCCCAGCCAGCAGGGCAGGGCAGGTCTCAAGGCCGCACCAGGAGATGGACGTGTTGCCACAAGGCCGGCCTCAAAGGCCAGGGGACTGGGCCTGTCTCCCCCCCAGCCTCTGGCAGGTGCTCACAGTGTGGCTGTGGGACACAGGGTATCAGGTTGCGATGTCAGGCACTCACTATATCCCTCTCAGCCCTGGCAATGCCAGCATGCCAGGCTCGGGTATAGGGTCAGGCCCCGCCCCACTCCCAAGGACCAGCTGGTTGAGTGTGAGCGGCAGATGTGCAAACAGCAGCCCTGGAAAATGGCAGGCTGACAGGGTTGGCAGAGGGTGAAGGCATAGAGAGGGGAGCCCAGCAGCTGACACGTGGCCCCCAAGTTCCCAAGGAAAGGCTGCTGGCTGCCCTGCCTCAGCCAGCACTGCTGGCCACACCCAGTGCCAGCCTGGAACTGCAGGCAGTCCAAGGGGCTGCAGTGAGAAGATCCAGAGCCTGCGCCGGGGATGTGGTTCAGGGATAAAATGCTTCCCGATCTGAATGATGCCCTGGGTTCCATCTCTAGCACCACATGCGCGCACACACTCACTCACAATACACACACACGTGCACTCGCGCACACACACACACACACAGAAGAATCACAGCGCCTGGTCAAGCAAAATGAAACGGAGTGGCCCCCCCGCAGAAGTCATAGACCGGCCCAGTGGGGTCCACATCAGATATCCAGGCAGCAGGGCAGCAGGTTCTGTGCCCTCCATCATCCCTCCCAATCCCCAGAGAAGCGGACAGCTGCCCAGTGACAACTATGCCTCAGATGGCCCTCTGCAGATACACAGCTCGAGCCCACCCAGAGAACGGCGAGAGAAAGCAGGCCTCCCACAGTCTGCCGCAGGCCAGCCCTGCTCACAGGCAGGCCACTTTTCACGCTAATACACCTACCGCCGCGGGAACCTGGCTGCGCCCAGCAATAAGCAAGCTCGGAATCTGCAATACAAAAAGGCACAGTCTGGGGAGGGCCCACGACCAGGCACCGCCAAACGGCACTTTAGTATCCACAGTCAGGATGACACACAGTGAGAGACCACCCCCCACCTCCGAGGGAGAGATTGATGTCTGCATCATATTGACTCTCTGGACTCAGAAATTCAAATGAGGAAATAACTTTTATTTATTAGGACTGGCTTGATCCGTTTCCTCTTTCCCAGAACTTTACAAACCACAGTCATAAAGCATTAGCAAGTGTTTCTGGACTGACAGATCAGATCATGGGATGATTAATGGCCAACATTTCACTTGAAAGGAAAGAACGGAAATGGCAGAGTTGGATCCTTTCCTAGCTATGGGTTTCCCATTTTAACATGAGTGAGTGTAAAAGCAAAGACTTAAAAGTGGGCTGCAGACAGGCCAGGGAATGCCGCAGCTTATCCACTGCTGTAGGAGCACCGTGTCCAGGTCCCAGGCAGAGGCTCAGGTGGGAGGAGACCGGGCCTCTGCTGCAGTGGGAGTGCTCACAGGGGCACACGTGGCTCCCAGAACGTTCTGGGTGCTGCTGGCCCGATCCTTGCCCCAGAGATGGAGACCTTGCCCCAGGCTCCGTTCACACAGGTGGCCTCAAGCTGAGTGCATCCATTACGGTTTCTATTCCGTCCTCTGATGATCTGACAGATGGGCTACTAAAATGATTTTAAACTGCCCATTAAAAAAAGTCCAAGTATGGAGATCAAATATTTATACACAGGCATGTCACTCTGACAACTCCTTAAGAGATGTTTATGCCATATGGTTTCAGAAAGGGAGTTGCCAGGAGACCTTCAGAGAGTAAGCAAGTGATGGAAACACAGCCCACAGCTCACACGTGGGGGCAGCAAGGCCACGCATCCCTACGTGGGGACAGGGAGGCCCCGCTAGCCCTGAGGACAGAAAGGCAAACTCAAGTGCACCAACACACTGCAACTCCAGCTGTCACTCCTCAGTTCTGGCCTGCAGTGCCAGTACACCAGGGCTGAGGCCACACCAACCCCAGCCTCCACCAGCGGACTGGAGACCCTGAGACCACGCCCACCTGAGAATCTCTCCACCGCACAGCTGCCACCAGGGGAGGCGACCCAGCATGGCACAAGGCGGCTGGCTTTCCACATTCTAGGTCCCATCAGATCCACGGCAGACACACTCAGGACCCCGCAGGCTCTCCACTGAAAGCCTTTAAGTTCAAAATCCTCAACACTTCACTTGGGAAGTCAGTCACACAACTCCTCTAAAAACTTGTTTTTGCAACTTTTGTTGTATTATTGAATTCTCAAAAAATAGATATTTTCACAATATGCAATATAATTAGCCACTTAATGTTATTAAGAAAATTTATGAGCCTTTATGAGTTGAAAAACAGCCCCAAGTGGTATTTATTAACTATCTGGGACTAAAAATAGGGCCCCATTGCCTCAGTGAACCACATTTAAAAAAATGTATAGTCACAAATAATATGTCTAATTATGTATTAAACTAATTTTTGCCTTCACCTTTTGAATGTCTAAACTGCTTACCTCATGTATCATTTTAATTATTTTTCCAGTTCATTCCCAGGGAAACTGGCTGATGGGGAATTAATTAATGGGTCCAATAAAGAGGCCACAGCATTGTTCTACCACAATCTGCACCCAGACTCATTTGCATGTCTCCTTTTATTCTAAACAATAGCACTGCTGAGATTGCAGCATGAAATTGTTAGCTCGTTAAAGAGGACACAATCATATCCATTTCCACAGATAGTCATCAATTATCGCATTCTACTGCAACACAGATCTGTGAATAGAGCAAGCATGGGCCCCTGGCCCCAGGGCTTTAGAGATGGCGCAGGTATTTGAACACTGCACCAAGTATTCCACTTGGCGAGAAGATCTGGGATTCTTTCAAGCCCACAGAAAGCTCTCAGATGCACGGCGGGCGTGGGGTGCCAGCTACACATCGCAGCAATGTCACTGACCACACCAGATGAGCCACCGCATCTCCGGATGTGCTGCGTCCCGTGTGGCTGCCATACAGACCACAGAGAAGGGTGCAACCTCCTTTGGTGAGGCCCACTCCCCAGTGGCTAGCAGCAGGGTGGACACCTGCTTTGCCCCTAGGCGTACTGACAGAGGAGAACGAGCAGTGGGGCTGCTGGTCCTGCCCATCGGGGGGCCAAACAGAGGGCCTACCCGGCCAGCAGCGCCACAGGGCAGGTGGCAGTCCCAGTCAAGCGTCCTTCCATAGTGGGCACCCAAACCTGTGCCCACAGGTGCTACTGGCTTGCCAAGGAAGGTCATGGGCCTGAAGACAGACTCGAGATCCATACCCAACCCCCACTCAGCCCACCCCTCACTTTCAGGGCAGGTCTACTCCCCAGGTCCTACGCAACACAAGGCCCCTGCGGCAAGGGTGTGCTCTTTTGTCTGCTGACACCCAGCGGGAACACCAAACACCCAGAGAGGTGCAGGAATCACCCTGTATGATGATACAGACCACAGACGGACAGACTGACAGTGTATAACAGACGGTCAGGTGTGGACACTGAGGATATTCCCAGGCAGAGCTCAAAAGAGGAGGAGCTTTCAGGGGAAGCTCACGGGGCACACTTGGAGCAGGACCCTGCTCTGCATTCCAAGTTTCTCTGAAAACGACGGTGGTAACTTCCTGGGCCTTGGCAGCTGGCACAGTGCATCTCTGCCTGGGATTGAGTGAAGCACACAAGCCTTGATTCCCACGCTGAGCCCAAACACAGTAGGACAGCACTGAGTGGACGCCTGCAGCAGCTCTAGGCACATAGCCTGGACTTTACTCGCTGTGCGCTGAGGGGACCTGGAGGTCACTGGGGACACACATGGGCAAACTGCTTCTAAGGGAGCAAATATTACAGACAGCAGTTAGGTCGAAGACTTGAGGGAGTCAGGGCAGAAGATGAGAACACATGAGTGAGGCCAGGTCGTAAGGTAAAGGCACAATGACCAGGCCTACAGGCCTCCCCTTGTGACAAGCAATAAATTCAGATTATACTACAACTGGAAACACCTGGTCCAATAAAGTCTAGCTAGACATCAGTCACTCAGGCAGTGACCAGGACCTCCTGACCCACCCCTGCCAGGAAAGGTCCCTTGTTCTTTCCCTGTTCACTGGCTAGATGGCCTGCTTCCCCACTGGATCAACATTCCCTAAGGAGTTACACTTGTAACCCTCTTGGTTGAACATAGGCGTGACCAACACTGTACCTATCTCATGATTTTGTACCCACCTCCTGATTCTGCTCTATAAGCAATGAGCTCCTCTGTGAAGAGGGCTCAGTGGCAACCCATTTTCAGGTCCCCTCCTGTCTCTGAGGAGTTGTCACTCGCAATAAATTATTCCTCCTCAAACACTTAGAAGTCATTCCTTGATTTTAGGGAACATGAAGTAGCACATCTGACATTTAGCGGGTTGGGAGTTACATTCTTGTCCCTCTATCATTTGGAGGTCCCACTGAGATTACTGGAAGGACGTAAGAGTTTGCTTCTGTTTCACGGATTCTGGATTATGACGTTTTCAGGTAATCAAAAACTGCTGTCCTTGTTTGTCAGTTGTTTATGCCTTGTCTTTTTATGCATTGTTTTTGTTAAAATGATCAATTTAGGTTGAGACTATGAGAAGATTATAATGTTTCTTTGATGAGGCATTTTACTTTTGATGGCAAGGTCTCATTTTGTACATGCTGCATTTGGATTTACTAGTTGCTACATTTGCAACTTTTGCAACATTTGCATTTACAGGTCCTTGCTTGACCTGTTCGACTTGCTTTGACTATTGTGGTTTGTTGTCTTATCTTAGCAATACTAGGGAAAGGTAATGTTAGAGCAGCCCCTTAGAGTACTTCGATAGTAACAAAAATGTGAATTTATGAAATGCAGTAAATGGGTCTTTTTATGAAATCCAGTCTATATTTAGGAAATACACATCCTATTAATAAATCACAGGATTCCAATTGCCAGTTGAAAGACCTGCAGCTATTCTTAAGACTTGGAGGACAGTTTTCACTGGGACAGTGTGGAATAATTCCCTCCTCTCCTCTAGAGGAAAATGTCCAGCCTGTTCTGCCTCAGTTTCCTTTCAGGTCTGATCTACTGCCAAGCAAGCAATCTTAGCTCTTGAGATTCCCACCCTCACCTTTCCAGGCTGAGAGTAATGACTCATGGGCAAACTGCCTCAATAACTCACTATGAGCATGAGAAGAAAGGCTTCCTTTTTCTGAAATCATTTTTTTCCCTTTACGTGTCACTTTGTACTTTCCTTTTGGAGGCATGTTTCTGCTAAAAATTAGAGAGGGAAGAACCCTGAACTGTCACAACCTTTCCCTCCTATCCAGCAATGACGAATTTTTAAGTTGAGCCCATAGAAAATGAGCATGTGCCAACACCAAAGACACAGAAGTCATCTTAGACACATACTCTGTCTCTTGGTGAGATGAAACATCAGAATTTTGCTCATCCAGGAGAATTACATGACAGTGATGTCCCCAGTTAGTGTCCAGGGCACAATCTCCTGGGTAGAAGAAACTGAACCTGAGACCCCATGAGAAGAACTGACTTCTAGGTGAGACCAGAAAGAGCTATTACCTAAACCACAATATTTAAGGGACCAAAACACATTCAGTTTAAGGGAGAAACTCCAACATCCTAGCTCTCCCTCCCCTCCCTCCTAGGCCTGGTTCTAATCATTTATGTGTGCAGGACAAAGTACTTTCACTAACGTGTAAACAGTGGCTGCTGATAATGAGGACAGGTTTCAACCTATGAGCTTCATAACTGTGTTGCACATATAGAAACACAGAAATGCAGGAGTGCATTTTACATGAAACTCAGCCTTGTCTTGCTGCTAAGGAAATTTGCCTAGATGATTAGGAAGACAGCATGAATGTACTGGAATTCTTTGCCCTAGGACCCAGGGCAGGACTTTCCAAGCCTCTCCCTATGTCTAGAAGTGATTTCTTTTGCACGCTGGAAGAGCTTTTACCACTTCCAATTTGCCCTTCGATTCTCCCCCTCATTCTCTTTCAAAGAACTGGAAACCAGTTGTTTAGGTCTCTTAATTACTTTGTTTAATTTTCCTAGCAATGCTTCCTGCTCTAAACATGACTGCTCTAGCTGCAATCAGCTTGTGCTTTTTCCTCCCTTTTTGTACAGGGAATTAAACACAACCTCGTGCTTGCCAGGCAGATGCTGTGCTGCTGAGATACATCCCAAGCCCACAGCTGGTGCTTTTTGAAACACGTGCTGGAGTTAAGAGTGTGAGTTTCCAGAGAAGGCCGTGGCACACGTCAGTGAGGACCGTTAGTCTGACCTGACCTATCGTCTGTCATTCTCCAGATAAGAAGCCACCTGCTCTGGGGCAGGTTACATTAGGGGCATAGGGGCAGAGGATGTAGAAACAAAGTAGAGATTAAAAGGGATGCCTACTTTTTCTCTTGTTTTCAAGATGGGGAACTCAATGTTGAATTCTTTTACTCCTTTGAAATGTATTCTTAAGTACTGGAAATTGGCCCTCATATATTGAGAAAGAGCTGTTTAATATTTTTCTATATCCATGTATGGCCTGCCTATCCTTTAGAGGCAAAATGAAATGCAGAGGGAAGTATTGATTATGATACTATTTCACAATTAGAATTAAACTAGAAGAGAGAAGGAAAATGGTCAGCATTACGCTATGGTCAGACTTTCTTTGCATTAAGAGATAATTCTCACTTGTGTTCAAAATGTAAATGTAAGCCACAGAAAAACCAGACGCCTCTGGCGGTTAAGGCACAACTGGATGCCTTCTAGTATTACTGATGTTTCCCTCCCTTGCCCTTTGGATGTGAAGGATGAGGTTTCCAAGGCAACCGTAATCAAAGCCTCACTCATTGTTACTGAGCCTGAGGATTCCCTCACTTGCCCTCCACACTCTAAGGGTGAGGGTTCCAAGCCAACCTTCACTGATTCCTCCACTGGGATAGATCCATCCCTATCCGACTTTGTTCAGGCTCCTCAAGGACAATATCTATTGCAAGAGCAGGATAAAGAATTTAGCCCTACTGAAGCCACGTGCCCTGTTCTTTAGGCGACCTCAAACGGAACAAACAAGAGCTGAGAAAGTTTGCAGATGGCCCTGAAAAACACACTGAGGTCTTTAGGGGCTTACTCAAACCTATGAATAATACTGGAAAGATGTAATGTTACTCTAAGCACTGATGTCAAATGACAGAAAAGCAGTGTTACCAGCTGCTATTACGTTTGGAGATAATTATCATATTGTTAATTTTAGAGAAGACAGCTAGGGAAACAGCTGGTTCCTACTAAAGCCCTAGCAATCACTACAGAAGATCTCTACTAGCCTACCAACCAGACAGCAGATTGGCATAGGGAATACCTTCAGACATGTTTTTGTTTGTTTTCGGTGTTTTGTTTTGTTTTGGTACCAGGAATCAAATTCAGGACCTCACACTTGCCAGGCAGGCACTGCGCTGCTAAACTGTGCCCCCAACTAGACACATACTCTTGAAGGTCTAAGAAGGATGAGAACTAAGGCCTTCAATTGTTTTAAATTCTCAACTATTCATCAGGAGGAAGATAAGAATCCCTCCTCCTTCTCAGATAGTTAAAAGAGGCACTGATAAAACCCACACCCCTGGCTCCTGATTCAGTAGAAGGTGGTAATCTTTAAGATTATTCTTAAAGACAAGTGGATTACCCAGTCAGCTTCAGATATTAGGAAAAAGCTACAAAAGATGGCTTTTAATCTAGATAGCTCACTTGATACTTTAGTGAGAATGGCCTCCTCTGAATTTTATAATCAGGACCAGAAAGAGGTCAAAGAGGAAAACACAGAGAGACCAAGGGGAAATGGCTGCCTTAATTGTGGCTTTAAAAGAAACAGACCCTAAGCCTGATTCATGGGGCCCCAAGAAGAGCTCAACAAATAAACTCAGCTACTATCACTGGGAAAAGCTAGGCCACTTTAGGAGGAACTGTGATAAAAATCGTTGTGACAGGAGGACCCCTAAGCCTTGCCCCGACTCTAAAGGTAACCTGGAAGTGGGACTGTCCCCTGAAACAGAGGACCCAGGGACCAAACCCAGCTTCCCAGCTGGTCCAGCAAGACTGCAGGGCCCTGAGGCACTCCGCCTTCTCCCTTTGCATAGACTGCTATCCCCACAGAAAAGCCCTGGGTAACCATGACCATAGAGGAAAGAGAAGCCAGTCTATTGCTGGCCACGGGGATGTCTCTCAGTCCTTCCTCTCAAGCCTGGGCTTGTCTCCAGATGTCACACTGCAGTGAATTTCTCACAACCCTTAGGCTGTAACTGGGACAACATTTTCTTCTCCCATTCCTTTTTGATTATGCCAAGAAGTCCAGTTCCCCTCCTGGGGAGAGATATCTTCTTTGTACTGTAATATACACGCACCCAGGTCAAGTATGCTGTCTCCCCCTCCTTGAGATACAATTCAATCCTGAAGTGTGGGCAACTAGAGATACAATAGGAACAGCAATAAGAGCTACCCCAGTGCAAATACATCTCAAAGATCCAACTACTTTTTCTTAGCGGCAATACTCTCTAAAACTGCAACTTTTAAAAGGACTATTGCCTATAATCGAGCACTTAAGGACACAAGATTTACTTACACACTGTCAGCCCTGCAACACTCCAATCTTGGGAGCTCAAAAACCCAACGGAGAGTAGAGGCTGGTAACAGGGCCTTAGATTGGTAAATAAGGCAGCAGTGCAATCCACCCAGTGGCACCCAGCCATACACAATCCTTTCTCAGATCCCAGATGACGTGGTTGCTTTTCAGTGACGGGTTTAAAAGACACCTTTTTTTGTATTGTTTTACATAGAGATTCCCAGTTTCCTTTTGATTTTGAAATTTCTCACTACCTAGCCTCTCAGGTGACAGACTGTGCTTCCTCAAGGGTTCACACAGTCCTCATCTTTTTGGACAAGTGCTTTTCCATAATTTTGCATATTTTAAATTTTCCCAAGTCATGGTCTCAATGTGTACACGATATCCTGCCATGTGCCCCCTCAGAAGAACTAAGGTGCCTGTGTTCTGCTGAATTCTCTGGCAGACAGAGATTATGAGCTCTCTAGGTCTAAGGTACAATTTTGCAGCCTTAAAGTAAAACAGTCGAACCTTCTTATATCTAAGGGAACTCAAAAGATGGGTGAAGAGATGATCAAGCCAACACTTTCCTTCCTGTACCCCAAGACCCTAGAGTAAGGGGATTCTGAGGAATTATAGACTCTGTCACCTTTGGACAGCAGGGTATGGTGAGATTGCGTAATCCCTCTATCTGCCTATAAAGGAAGCCCAAAAGGCAGGTACTCATAATTCAGCTTGCATACCTGATTCCCAGACTGCATTCCAGAAGCTTAAACAAGCATTTCTAAATGCCCCAGCACCATTTTGATCTACACGTTGATAAAAGACTGGGCATGCCTTTGGAGTGCTTACATAGGATCGAGGACCTGCTCAACAGCTTGTGGGGTATCTGGGTATCTGAGTCACAAATTAGACACTGCAGCAAAGGGATGGCCTATGTGCCTTAGAGAGCTGCAGGAGCATAAAGATTTCACTGCAGGCCAGGAATTTAGCTCAGTGGCTCAAGCACTTACCTGGTAAGCATGACGTTGTGAGTTTGATCCCCACAATGTGGCAGAACTATTTTATTCCAAAGGGAGCCTATGGCCATCAGACCACTGACTCCTTAAAGACCAGGCTCTACTTCTAGAAGGACCAGTCATCCAACTAAAGACATGGTCCTCCCTAAGCCCTGCCACCTTTTACCAGCAAAGGAGGAAACTGAGGCTGAGAGACACGACTGCAACAGGTGCTTCTCCATACATCCGCAGCCGGAGAAGAACTGCTAGTCACAGCCCTGACTGACCCCGATTTGACCCTCTTCTGTGATGGCAGTTGCTTCATTAAAGTGAGGCAAATCTGGCAGGGTACTCAATAGTGACTGCATCAGACACTTGAACGTTCCTCATTCACCCTAGCACTAGTCCCCAGCTAGCAGAACTCAGAACTTTGACCAGGGCTTTACAACTCAGTATCAGACAGAAAGTCAATATTTAAACTGATTTGAAGTCTGTTTTTTTCAATGCTGCACACTCAAGCAGACATATGGAAGAAGAAAATTATCAAACAACCAATGGATTCCATGAACATCATAAGCAGATAGATGGGCTTTTATCATCTGTCTACATACCCTGCAGAGTGGTGGTTATTCACTGCACAGAGCACCAAGAAAGAGCTGACAAACTATCTCAAGATAATCAACTGGCTGTCCGAGCTGCAAAAGAAACTGCTTGAGTGCCCTCCCTTCACCCCCCTTGATGTAGGAAGGTTTTCTCAATCATACTCGACCCAAATATTCTCAGTCAGAAATTGAGTGAGCTCTTTCCCACGGGTGCCAGTTCCTTCTATTAGGATAGTTACAATCAGCTGATAGTAAATTGTTCCTTCCTGGTGCTAGTCAATGAAAAATTATTAAGTCTTTATATCAGACCCTTCCCTTACAGACACAAGACCCACCAGATGGCCTCAGAGTTATTCATAGGAAAGGGATTTTCCCAGACAATAAAACAGTTAAGACAATTGATCTCTGCCAAAAGAACAATCCTCTTAATAGGAGCCTAGCCCCTCCAGGTATAGAGACACAGTAAATATCCCGCAGAAGATTGTAGCTCAGTTTTACTAATATGCCAAAGAGTGAGGGACTCCAACATCTATTGGTCTGGGTGGATACTTTCACTAAAGGGGTTGAGGCCTTTCCTTGTAGAACAGAAAGGACACCAGAGGGTACTATGCAGCTGTAAAAACTGACTATTTTGTGTGCATCCCTGATCCTTCTACTAATATCTCGATGGCTGTTAAAGAGTTTAATGCCATGTCCGATTCTGAAATTCCCTGGACCTTCTCCCTCCCCTCTTTGTCAGGGGCCATTTCTGGCTCTTCCTGGTAGAAACACTTGTTGGCTATATTCATAATAGTTATGTTGATCTTATTATTTGGCCCATGCATACTTACTTGTTTGGCCTTGGCTTCTCTAGACTTAAAGATGCATGCCTACCCAGATATGAACACCTGGCATCTATCAAGGGCCTTTAGATAGACACTCAGTGGAGTATTGCTGACTGTCAATCACAACTACAACTCCCCTTCAGCCAGAAGTAGCCAGAACACTCATCGCCCCTTGCCCTCTCCTGGCAATCAGGGGTACTTCTTTAGAGGGGGAACATTATAGACAGGTAGGTTAGGCAGAAACATTATAGGCACCAGACAGCATATGTGCGTGACAGAGTCAATGCAGAAGATGAGAACACAGTACAACTGTGGCTGGAGGAGCATTTGTTGAAGGCCAGGCCTCAAGATAAAGACAGAATGACCAGGCCAAATGCCACCCCAGGGCATAAGGAATAAATTGAAGGTTATACTATTACCGGTATCACCTGGCCCAATAAAGTCTAGGCACATCAGTAACCTCAGTAGCTGACCTGGACCTCCTGACCCAGCCCTTCCAGGAAAGGTCCTTGTTCTTTCCATGTACACTTGCTATGTGACCCACTTCCACACTGGATCAGTATTACCTAAGTGGCTAAGTTTCACTGGTTGATCATAGTTTTGGCCACGTTGTACCCACCTCGTGATTTTGCTCTATAAAAGCTCCTCTGTAAAGAGAGGGCCACAACAACACACCTTTGGGTCCCCCCACCGCAACCCACCCCATCTCTCAGGAGCTAGCTCTCTCAATGAATTTTTCCTAGTTTCAAACTCTGTTCCTTAGAATTCACTCCTGGATTCTAGTGAACAGGCATGTGGCAAATCTAACATCTAGCAGGGTAGGACTTATATTCTTCCCCCATATCACAAAGACCACCGCAAACCTGTGCATGCCAATGCCTCTCTCTTTGGTGTCCTCCCTCCCAAGCAGTCACTTCTTAATTACAAGCAGGAGGCAGGACGTATTCATCTAAAGACAATGCCGAAGAGCAGGCACTAGAATGCACATTACAATGCCTTTCTCCTGCCTTGAAAGCCCTGGGAAGAGACACAGAGCCATCAAACTGAGTTTTTCAAAGGCCCAGAATAAGGCAAAGCAAGCCAGGAATATGGACGCCCACCAGCAGGAGCGCCTGTGGGAATCACACCTTTTGTTAATCTTGCCGGCTTTGATTCAAGAAAGGGTTTTCAATTACCTATCCAGATGGAAGCACTAGAAGTGGATTTAAAAAAACAACAACTAGATGAAGTGAGCTCAGGAATGGAGCAGAGGTCAGGCACAGACTGATGCAGGGCCCCCAGACGCCTGCTCTGTGGTGAGATTTGCAGAGCGGATGGGTTTCAAGGAAGCCAGCTGCTCCGGCAAGTCTAGCCCTTTGAGATTCTGAACACAAAACTGCGGTCACCCTGTTAACAGATGATTAGTGCACTGCGAAAACCCACTCTCCCTGCCCTGCTGGTGCCTTGCAACTGGACAGGCAGTGGGTGGTACGTCCCACCCCACCCCAACCCTGCAGCTGTGGAGGAGCTGACAGATGGACCACCCACTGAGGACATAGAGGAGAGAGGGCACCTCCAAGGGAGTGGCTCTGCCACTGAGCCACAGTCCTCCTGGCACTCCTGGGCAGCTGTAGGCCAGACCTCCCCAATACCCGACTCCCTTCTCCTGGGCCCCTGGTCCTCCTTCCTGGATCTGCATGTCCCAGGACATCACCAGCCCTCTGAGCAGGGCCACAGCTGCCTCTTCCCTGCCTGCCGCACCACCAGCTCTTTGAGAAGGCACAGCGGACTTTCTTTCATGTGTGCTCTGTTTTACT